>JAUCNO010000626.1:9317269-9328193 GCA_032353835.1 Enteromius viviparus | reverse complement strand
ATATAAACCTGTTTTAAGAGACTTGTTAAACAATATTAGCAACCCTTAAAATGGCATAATAGGGGCACTTTAAAAGAGCTGCAACAAAATATTTCAAAACATCTCGTTTGAGTCTGACTTGGTTTTTGATGACTTCCACTGCTTCTGACCTGATTTCATAAGTGCGCTCTAGATTCTGTCTGCCCTGGTAAGAGTCAGTTGATCTGTAAACCGGCACTTTTAATTCAGGCACACAAAATTAAAAGAAAGTTTGCTAGAAATATGCCTAACATATGTAGGTTAGCATTCGTTATTTTTTTTGGCAGAATGGTGTATTGCAGTCTTCTCGTGTTTCCAGTATAAACATAAATACAGTATGTAATTCTCTCATTTCAGACGCTTGATGGCCCTCTTCCGGTGGCGAAGCAGTACATGTGGCAGAACCGCCCCCTTTCTGAGTGGACCAATCAGCAGGTCTGTCACTGGTTGATGGGCGTGAATATGGAACAGTATATAGCCGAATTTACAGCGAAAGGTGTGGATGGCCAACATCTATTGTGCATGGACAGCAGTAAACTTAAGGTTGGTCCTTGTGTATTTCATTCTTTTCTGATTGCAGTATAAATTAAAAAGATATTCCACTGAAATACTTGTCTTCCAGGAGCTTGGCGTTTCTAGTCAAAGAGATCGCTCCACCATTAAGAGGAGGCTAAAAGACATGAAGAAGGCTCAGGAAAAACTTGAAAAGCAGCAAGTGAAAAAAGAAAGAGAAAGGGGGAGAGAAAAGGAGGCCAAGAATAAAAACAGCCAACCAACAAACACTGAATCAGCCTGTTGAGGTAGTAACAAAGTCAAGGGCCGCTCACCAAGTAATGATAGAAATCGGAGTAGACCGTCTCAAAGAGATGATTTGTAGATCGTTGAGAAAGTAACAGCATGGGTGAGCACAGAGGTTTTCTGCCAGTAAAGCCTGATGGAACACGTTTTTTACTGTAAAGCTTGTTATTAATGTCTCTTTTTGACACAACCTAGGAGGTAAAGAACTGATTCCTGTCCGTCACACTGACATTCAATATGCATAATGGCACTTTGAGAACATGGGAACTTAATCTAGTTATCCAGAAAGGATAGTTCATTGCCTTTAACTGATTTGCTTGAGTGCTGAGTGTTTTGAGATGCTGTATATGGTACTAAAAACGATTTTAGAGCTGTTCACCAGAGGGCGCTGATGTTAAATATCTAGCAGTCAGTAAAGATTTTTTGTTTTTATGAGTTAACACCAAATTTTCATGAGCCAAGCTGCTAGTGCACACTCTGCACTTTAGCCAAAAGTTAACTAACAATCCACATGTGAATCTCTTAAAGTGATGCACACACATTCCCAGGGTTTATAGAGCACAAGCTTCAGCTCCCTCTTCTAGTGTGCACTTTTAAGTGAGCACTTCACTCAGAAATATCTTTTTTCCCCCTTTTTTTTATGTGTACTGTACATAACCCTTAGTGATGTACATTTTACTGCAGAGAGGAGAGCAATTCATTGTCTTCTGTCACAATGATGATGATTTTACATGTGTATTAATAAATAAATATTTTACAACTACATATTTTTATTTATTTTTTAATGAATTTCTGTTTAATTTTAGGACATTTGTTTGTACCTCATGACACATGTAGCTTCACAGATATTTCATGAACTGTCAATTAAATGATCTTTCAAAGTACACCTGACAAATTGATTTTGCTTTCATTCTGACGATGCACCCAACATTTTGCATCAATTTCATCTTAGCGACCTACCTATGTTTCATTTTATATTGGTTTGTGAATGTTTTATTGGCTTATTAGCCTTATTTTTGTTTGATCATTTAACTAGGCCCGTACAGGCGCTAGTAATATAGGATCCCTTCAGTTTATTAAACTTTGAAGAAGACGTGTTTGTAGCCAATTATACTAAATTATTTCACTATTAATAACAATTACATGCATAACATGTGAATTAATTACACCATTAAATGCATGTCAAATGACAATTAAAAAAAAATGCCATTTAAAACTAAAATAGTATTTTCTTGTAAAAAAGCATTGCAATAATCTATTCACACTTTACGAGATATGAGATACAACTATCTGAAAATCTGGAAGAGTGCAAAAAAAAAAAAATCTAAATATTGAGAAATCTTTTTTAAATCTGTCCAAATTAAGTTCTTACCAATGCAGAAACTTAGTAATACTGGTAAATTTTGACTTTGTGGGGACATTTTTTGGTCCCCGTGAGGAAGCAAGCTTATAAATGACACAATGTTAGTCAATGTTTTAAAATTTAAAAATGCCTGTGGTTTTGTGTGAGGTGTAAGTTTAGAGTGTAGAAATATAGTTTGTACAGTACAAAAACTATTACGTCTATGGATTGCCACTATTATGATAGGAAAACCTGTGTGTGTGTGTGTGTGTGTAATAGCCTTTAGTCTATATATACATGCACTATAGCCTATTGTTCACTATTTTATAAAAGAAAAAAAAAGTTAAGTTTCTGAAAAAATCAGAACATGTCTCACGCCTGAGCTTGTGGTATTGGTGACTTGGTAAAACAGACTGGAGGGCATTCACTAAGTTTGGATGAATGCCTCAGTATGAGTCTTGATCTGCGTCACCTGCATTAGTCTACCACACAAGTCTGTGCCTGTTTATCAACACTACACCTGTGCCATTCACGCCAATCACTAATCCTGCGCTCATGTCTCCAGCTGAAGTATTACAGCCACTGTCTGCTGTGACGCTCTTATGTTGTCTGTATACCTTCTGTTCAGGTGTTTGTTCTATCAGACCCATTATGTGTCTTATTACGTTGTCAACCTCTGTCTTTTGTTCCACAGCACCATCTCACGTCTGTCTGTCTTTTAAAGGTAAATTCAAAGATTTATCAGCTTTACAGCTGACAAAGCCATTAAAACTATTTGTTTAATTAAAAAAATGGTACCTCTTATATCAGTTCAGGTCCAGCAAAACCTTTATTTGGAAAATAAACATCAAATATCTAATAATCGTTTTCATTACTTCAGTGTCAATTTTATGTGAGCTAATACATTTATTAAGTGACTAAAATTCAGATATTACCACTGTCCTTTCAACAAGTAACTTTACAAATTAATACAGAATTAATACTTTTCATTATCTGAGCATTTGCATTGCCAAAAGGTGCATTAAAAAAATACAAGAAACTTCACATTTATACAAAGATACTTTTAAATGGCCTTCAGAAACTAAAAGAAACCTTTAAAATTTGATTGTGGCAGTTGAACGATAAAATATCAAACTGTTCATAACAAAGTAGTTCTTAAACTACTACAACAACTGGGACTGATTTATTGAGTACAGTGAGAAAACACCTATGAAAATAAAATATGTACCTGACTAGTTTTAACAATTAAGCTAAAACTAATATTTACATTCATCCTGGTTGTTTTAGCTGTATATCAAGATAAGAAAAACTATGAACCAAGCAATCTTGACTGACACGAGCCATTCATAAAACATAACAAAAATTTAAAATCTTTGGCCTTTGTTCAACAGAAACATCTGCTGAGAATAAATACAATAAATGTATGTACACTACTGTATGCATGAACTGTGATATGAAAATGGAAAACCTTTAATATAAAACAGAACTCAAGTAAACCTATTTTTTTTTTTTTTATCCTTGTTCATCATTCATCTTCCACACCATTTTGTAATACAATATCTATCAAGCCTTAAATGTTTCCTTTTACTTTTTGGTGGAATAGTAACAGTAAGAAAAGTTCAGTGTGTGCAAAAATAAGCATTAAAGGCTTTAGAAAAGGAGTCTTTGGTTTGATTTCAATCAGATTAGCATTTAGCTACGAGTAGCTCTCATTTTCATTCCAAGAAGTCATCCATTGTTTCTTCTCCGGAGGATTCATTTCTTCTTTCCTCGGCTCTTTTCCCCTCTCTTCTCTCTTTATTCGGACAGCACTATAACTGGGGACGCTGTCATCATACTTGGAACGTTTGAAAAATCCACACTGTTTAGAAAAAAATACAATTAGCTCAAGATAATGCTAACAATGCTAATCAGCAACTTTATACAGGATAATGTTCAAAAAACAAAGACTTTGTGATGTTTGCAGTTGTGCAGCATGCCTAGCATGTAGAAAGAACAAAACATTCAATGTTTTAAACAAGATAGAAGCAAGAATCTGTCTGTAGAAAGAAACATGTGCGCTGCAAGCGAGAGAGATGCTCAAGTGAACATCCCAAGCAGGCCAGAAAGATGCGCAAGCTCCCAAATCAAGCCACATCTAAGGCTTAAAAGAGCTTTAGAAATTCAGACATTTAGTCATACCCAGTCACACGCACCTGAAGCTGAGTCAATGCAAACAAGTATAAACCCTTTTCCAACAACTTCACACATGATTAGTTTGCATTCCTCTTAGCATTTTTCTTATGTCTGAGCAATGAAAGCAATGGAAACTTCCACCGTTACCCCACATCTATGCACTGACAGGCAGAATGTGCTTCAGGCTAAAGTGGGTTAGCATGGGCTAACTCTTCATGCTAGCTCTGAGCACGCAGGTCAACTTGATCTGTGAGATCTTTACCCTAAGAGAGAGGTTCTCGTTCTTGGTTTACGCATCTGAAGTCAGCCTCTCTTTTTCAGGTTCTTTGTCGCTTTTGCCGAAAAAACCACACTAAAAGGGTAAAGGTTTGTTTTAAGTACTTACATGTCATGTGAATAGTACAAAATGTTGAAAATCTGTTTTACAGATTGTCAGTGTTTAATACAAGTGACAGTAAACATAGGGATAGGTTATCGTAAATGGATCTGGTTGCGAGTTTAGTCACATCATCTTACCTTATAAAGCAAGAAGACCAAAAGGCCCAACAAAAGAAGTCCAAGTAAGATGGCCACCAGTATGACCCACCAGGGCATACCGCCATACTGCGCAACTTTGCGCTCCGGAAACACGGTAACACGTGCCTGTAACAGGACAAATGGTATTTTTTAAAAGTGCATTCATCACCTCAAGATGAGTTTTCAGTCAGTTTGACAGAACATGGAAGAGGAAGTATATAAGGATAAAAGCTGAAAATGTCCTCACCAGTGCAGGTTCATTTTTCAGCTGTATGTTTGTAGCTGAGGTTTTGAAATCAAGTGATGCCTTTACAATAATATCAATGTAGTTCAGTTTTGCATAGTCCTGTAAGAAATAGTTTATTGAGAGTTTAATGACATAATAATGTGCATGATAAAGAAAAAGAAAACCTTTATTAAAGAATGAGAAGGATCTACTGCACAACACTTGCCAAATAATTAGAAACATCTGTATTGATTTTGGTTTGATTTGATGTCTTATAGAAGCAGAATGTAATGCCTAATGTAATAACCATCATCAAATACAAAAAATATTTTAAAAAAACTTCTTGAATCTAAATCAGTAAACAAATCATCAAATATGATGATTACAAGGTTTTTAAATATAGTTTGCAAAGTATTTTTTTATAATTTAAATATTTAAAAGTAAATAATATTTTATTTATTTAATACGTGATAATTTATTATTAATAATACATTCAATAGATTACGCAATAAAAACAAAAGAAGAGGTTCGCAAAAAAATAAATAATGGCCAAAATCACCTCCAGGAAGGTAGAGTTCCAAAGGTAAGCTCTCAGGCTGATGACAGCATTGCTGTCCATTCCTGTCAGAGAACATCTGAATGTTACACACTCCGCCCCATCCTCACACGACTTAAAACACAAGAAGAAGACAGAAACAGATTGACACAGCTGACTATTAGCTCAAGGACAGACATACAGGGCATTCAAAAATAAAACTTAAAATGCTTTTAATTATTGAATGCTTTTGAATTATTGAATACTTCTGTCAGTATGACATTTGTTCTTTTATATATATATATATATATATATTTGCTAACTCATACAGTATTTTGAGGTATTAAGTGTAGAATGATGTAAAAAAAAATTAGTTCTTCATGTTTGGTTGATTTTACCAAAACTGTGTATTTTCTCTTGTCAGTAAAAAGAGAGAATTTTCCTTCTTTTTCAGGAGTTTTCCCAATTTCACGTTTAGTTCGTGACACTGAAGGCTCCTAAATAAACATAAGAAATTACAAATAATCAGTTCATTTCAACATGGATGCTATGTTTTAATCAAAGATTTGACTGTAATTAAGATATAATTATAAGAACTACCTTCAAAATGAGTTTGTTGACTTCTTCTTGATTGGAGCAGCTTAAGCTGTCTAAACCGGTTGGGGTCATCTTCATGAGGTACAGCAGCCACTTGCCCTGAGAGTTATGCTTAGGCCATTGGATAATCATAGAACTCGTGCCAAATGATTTAAGGGGTTTTCCCAAATTTGTAACCTGTAAACAATTTGAAAAAATCCACCTCTAAATACTGTGACATGTAATATAGTTTGCATGCAAATAAAAAATATTTTTGAGCTATTGTGAATGCACAGAAAGTATGCTTTATATATTATATCATTTATAATAGTCACCCTGAATTCATAGTCAATTGGACTGCCGACATCAGTTGACCACTTCATTGCGCTCTCTCCTTTAACTTCTCCACTAAAGTAGACCTGAGATGGCTTAGCAATGCTGGAGATGATACATGATGACAGGACATGAAGATACAAATAAAAAATAATCATCAGAAAATGAGAAATAAAAGCCTACCCTGAGAGGGACAACAGCAGCTGGATCTTAACAATGGCTTTGGCTTTGAAAGCTTGTAACTGCTTCTGATCACTTGTCCTGCAATTATCAAAAAGAAAAATGCATTTAAATCTAAAAATAGAAGAAAATACTAGTTATGATACTGTGCCTTTGGCAAGAGATATGTTGCTATACTCACGTTTTGAGTTTAAGGTCAATTTCAACTTCAGTGGTATCCAAAGAAATCCCTCCCGTGTTCAGAATGATGTAAAAAGTTGTCTGAAAAAGTGTTTTTTTCACATGTAAGTCAAAACAGAGAAAATAGAGTTTTCTATCATAGTAACATTAAATACAAATAAAAGAATATATTATATTGTCTAATATAAATTAGATCTTCACCTCAGCATCTTTTTGGAATGGATTTCCGAGTTCACAATCAGCTTGAGACCCATTCTGATTGGCTACACACGTGACCAGTTTGTCCTGCAAAGATAAAGGAGCACTTAAAACAAAATCTTGATAATAACATAATCAATATTAATAACTCATGAGTCATGAGCAAGACCAGCAGCTAAACTTACACCAGATTTAGTGCGAACAGCAGAATAAGAGAGGGATTTGGGGAACGAGGAAGACAGCTGCGCTTCATAAGCATCTTCGCCCCGATTCACCACCTTTATCTCCAAGGCAATGTCCTTCTGATCACTAAGAGACAGGATGGGGACTCCATTTTCCCTGTAAGGAAAAAGATATTCAAATGAATTCTTCTTCATGGCACTTTGCTCAGCCATTTGTTGAAGATTGTTCGCTTATTTATTTGAACACAACCGATGTCACTTTAAAAAAAGTGTGAGGGATGCTTTTCAAAAATAAAAACTCACTCAGGTAATGGATGGAAGACGTCTCTGTTTAATTCCCTGCTGTGAAATTTATACTGTAGTTGTAGGTCACTCTGACAGACATGATCAGCACCGCATCCTTCCTTGATAAATGGAACCTGAAAACCAGTATGATTCAGAATAACATTTAATACTGAATGAGATCTGCAGATGTGTTTGGTACTGCTCAGTTAGGCAGATCATGTGGAGCTGTTTGTTGCTAAACCACTTTAAAACTATGGATTTAAGAGTAACAAAAAGAAAACTATAAAATATAAAGAACTATAAATTTGCATTTGACACATTTTGAATATTATAATCAAATTTTGATGAAAGTATGACAATAAATCCAAAGTTTGGGGTCTACATGATTTAAAAACAGATCACTTTTGCATGTCTTCATAATGATCATAAACATGAGCAGGATATTCGAGTGATTTCTGAAGGATCATGTGACACTGAAGACTAATGAAAATTCAGCTTTGCATCACAGGTATCATTTACATTTCAAAGAATTTCACATAAACAGCTATTTTAAACTGTATAAATATTTCACAGTATTATTGTTTTTACTGTATATCTGATCAAATCAGCATTAGTTTTCTTTCAAAAACGATCTTACCAATCCTGAACATTTGAATGACAGTGTATCTTGTATATTATAAATAAGATCACCGAAAATGCAAAGATGACGGTACCTTGGTAACGGTGGTAGAGTCTTGGTTAGAGTCCAGGATGGGAAGCAGGTTAGGAAGAGAGCTCTGTCTCTTCCTGCGTCCGGATTGGTTCTGGATCTCCACAGAGACTTCAATCGGGATACCTCTCAGTTTGTCTCTTAGGGTTTCCTTTGTACATTATATGCTTGCATTATTAAAAGACATTAACATTTTACATGTTTACTAAATTATCAAGTGTGTCCTTAATCCACCACTAGATGACAGTATTTCCTTTTTTACTGCATCAAGGTAAAGCCATTCCTTACTATCCCTGTTGATTTATTGTCACGCTTGTTAGGTTACTCTGAAGTCCTTCATTTAAGGTTGTTACTTTAACAGCATGTCACTCAGTAGTTGTAATTTTCCCCTGTGAATGGAATCTGCTGTACCTGCAGTTTGAGGCCTCTGGTAACGCAGCTTTCTGTGCCCTGACCCTTGAGCTCTACGACTCCTGTGCTTTCATACTCATTGGCTGAGCGTGGGTTGAAGATGACTCTAGAAGGAAGGTTAAGTTTCTTCCTTTCAGATTCAACCATGATAGTGTATTTCACCTCTAAAGAAGGGGAAAAAAGGAAAACGGTCAAATGAAGCAATAGCATTTGTTTACAGAGATAAGATTCTTACTTAAATATGAATAATTTATGCTTCACCTGTGAAGGTAAACTAGAAATATGTACTTACTCAGAGTAGGATTGTAGGTTTTGGGTTTGACTGAAAATTTGAAGCAGGCTTTCACTTCAAGGCTAGAAAACACAATAAAACCTTGTTTTTAGATTAGGGTTACTGACTGTTTGCTTTTTTAATAAGGATTCCTTTTAGTTTTCTCACCATATAGTGTCTCCACAGTTTTTCTGAGTGAGGTCCAGCTCCTTTGGATTGGTGGTGACAGTCTTTTCAATGCTGATAACTGAACGTGACCTATAGTGTTATATGTCCAAAATGAATGCATTTAATCTTTCATCCATATTACTAAATGAAGATAAATAATAACTGGTAATAAAGATAATGATAATAAAATGATTGCATAAAAAAAATAAATAGTTTACTTTAAAAAAAAAACAGAACAATATGATCATACCTGTAC
This sequence comes from Enteromius viviparus, assembly GCA_032353835.1. Classification (NCBI taxonomy): domain Eukaryota; kingdom Metazoa; phylum Chordata; class Actinopteri; order Cypriniformes; family Cyprinidae; genus Enteromius; species Enteromius viviparus. The sequence continues at coordinate 9,318,834 of JAUCNO010000626.1, read as the reverse complement.
ACAAACACTGAATCAGAGAGAGATCCGATAGCCAGATCAGGGTAATTATTTCTGTCTAGGTCCATGTTCCCAGCAAGAGAGTATCCAAAGAGTTTCACGTTGTGATCTTTTCCTCCAAGAACCTGAAATCATTGAATTAATTATTAAACAATTAATAAGTGAATACCGAAGGAAAACTAAAAGAAAAGAAAAGTGAATACATGGCTATACCTGGGCTTTTTTAAGGCCTTCAGTTGAACCATGGAAGATATATACGTTTCCAGCTCCATTACTGTCATACGGGGCACCAACTGCAACATCTGAAAAAAAAACAGCAGAAAATTACTTACATATTCTATCCAGATATTATTGTGGTTATCACCATTAATTTAGCAATGTTGTAATGTTAATTGATGTATATTACGGGCATCTGGATGTTTTGCATTGGCTGTATTTATAGAGGAGACTATATACTAGACACTTACCATGATAACCATCTAGGTTCACATCTCCCATGTTTTCCACGGCCAGACCGAACATGGAATAAGCAGCTCCCTCAATTCTCTTGGGGGTGATTTTATCCCAAGCCCCTTCCTTGTTAAGGTAAACATAGATGGCTCCACCGATATCACCATCCTTAATAAAGTACTGAGGTGCTCCGACTACAATGTCCTGCCACCTGTTTGAATAATCAGTGCAAAAAATTATACGTGTAGTCTTGCTATTAATAAATAAAACAAAAACTATAATAAAATAAATGATAAAACAAAAATAACAAAATGAAACAAACATTTAATTAGTACGATAAAATAATATAAAATAAACATTGTGGGTTAATTCAAAGTCTTAAATTACTAAAACTACAACTATAATAAATAAAAGCTAAAAGGACATATTAAAATATAATAAAATATCAAAAATTATACTACCAACAGATTATTCTCTATAAAAAGCTCATTAATGAATAAATACTACTAAAGTAACACTGATATGCCACAAAAAAACACACAGGCAAACATATGCTTAATTACACTATTTTAGAAATAATAATATAATATACAGTATAATTTTGTTTTAGTGAATCTTACCCATCTCCATTAATGTCAAGCACGGCAAGATCATAACCAAAGGAAGAGGCAAGTCCGGCACCCTCCAGGATGTATTCAGCTGTCAGCAAGGATGATAAAGTGTCGTCCTTCTTTAACAGCACAACTGCTCCACTGTGATTGGCTCTTGGAGCCCCAGCAACTATAGTCAACTGACCTCTCTTGGTCAGCATTTTTCCAGAGTCCAGAGAAAAACCTGTGATTAGTAAAGATTAGTTACCGAGAAGAATATTGAAATTTTAGAGATGATGGAATATGCAATGACAAAAACCCACAAACAGCGTCAACGCCAACATGCATGATTCCTACTGACTTTTATAGTATATCATAATTTTGCTCATGCAATGTGGATGTCAACACAAAGAAAGCTTCAAAACAATAATGTAGCAACAACAACATTCTCATCTGGGGGGTATTCCAGAAAGCTTGGTTAACTTACCATTTGGTAAAACATAACCTCTGGGTTGATTGACCCCAAAC
>JAUCNO010000626.1:9291963-9314463 GCA_032353835.1 Enteromius viviparus | reverse complement strand
TATTTTGGATGTGATTAATCATGATTAATCATTTGACAGCACTAATATATATATATATATATATATATATATATATACAGTACACATACATGCACAAATGAATTGATGCGATTAATTGCAATTGATCGATTTCACAGCACTATTTTATTTTTAACTCATTTCAATTAAATAATGTATCATTTTAATATTCTGCAATAATTCCCATTTATTGGTTATAAGCCATATATTATTTTAATAATGGTACATCCATAATTTAAGCATGAACGCACACACACACACACACACACTCTCTCTCTCTCTCTTTGTCTTACCAATATCTTTCCTCCAGGTCCCTGGCTCTGTACAGTAACTCCCATCCACTGGTTTTGCTTATTTTCAGATGCCAGGTTTTCTACATGCACAATAAAAATACTCACTTAACACATGCGGTAACTCATTACAATGTGTTTTACTTTCATTTGATTGAGTTTACCTTCATTGTCAAACATCACTCGTTGACATGACTGACTGAGAGAGTTTATGTCACAGTTGTACATGCCTCCTGTAATTGCTGACTTTTGCCCGGGCAATTTAGTGGCTTTTGGTGCACCAACAAGCAACCTGTAAAACAAGAGAAATGTATTCACGGACTTGCAATATATTGAAATTAATATTACAAATATGCAATGTGCTTTGACTTCCCCTCTTATGCCAATGGGGCTCCAAAAAAAAAAAAAAAACATCATATGTAAAGAGTGAGAATATTTCACGGTCAAAAGTGTCGTCAGAATGGTGGTCATAATAGTCCAAATAAATTGCATATCTGTTTACACCGATTCAGTCATCAGTTGCACACACAACAAAACACTTATGAATTGTTTGAGAAATATTATAGAATGGATTTCTTCATTACATATGGACAAAGTGTTATAAAGTAAGCCTTTCTAGCATGTCATTATCTTCTATTTCTCCACACCTAGGTCTTCAAACGATGCAGACTCAACAGCCCACTCAGAAAATGAGCCATTGTCTGGACACACTACTTGTGCACTGTGTATTAGAGAGTGGGGGAAAGTCTTCTGTACACTCTTTGTATTCTTTCAACTGAAAAACTCCCCATTGAGTATCTTTTCTCTTCTGAATAAAAGAAATTTAGTCCACAGAAAACTTAGGATATTCACCACGAAAGGCCGTATCTCTGGTTTCACTTCATTTATGCGAGTGAAAGCCTTTTTGTCTTCTTTGGATTGACTGGTTCAGCGATAACATCTCAACACTTCACAGATTTTAGCTAAAAAGGCTTTTTTGTGGGCGTAGACAAAAAAGGTCTGACTGAAGAAGAGACTACATTTCCCACAACACCCTCACCAAAATGTTGAAGGATGTGGAATGTGGAACAGCAAAAAAAACATTTGGCAAACTCCTACAACTCTTTAGATTCATGCAGTGTTTTACCTTTAGGGGTACAGCAGCTTGATATGGAACCTTATTATTTTTTACATAGTATTAGTATGTTAGAGTAGTATTACTCAAGACACAACAATGAACTTTTTAGGGGTAAATTATGGGGTGCTGCCTTAAAGGTATAATTTTTGCACATTTATTTCTAAGAGCCTCTGCAAATGATCACACACAGAGGACAGTCCCAAAAATTGGGTTTCCAAATTTCATTTGGGGAAATGCAGTTCAAGAGCAGTCCACATCGAATGTGTAAAACAACACCTTCGTTATTACTTACTTAAGCATTCAGATGACCAAAGACTTCATCAACTTAATAAAGGTCAGCTGAATATGTGTTTGCATATCCCTGGGCCTATAATTTAGTGCAGAATTCTGGTTATAAAAGAGATGAGGCATTTAGGGTTAGGAATTCCCTTCATTTCATGCTTTGATCTTCTGATATTTCTGACAATCGCTGCAAATTTCTTCTGTGAGTGAGCAACCATATAGACCAATATCTGTCTAGATCACAAAAAAGAGAATAGCTTTGGAGTCACATTTTCCAACAGACAGAGACAGTACTGTTTTTCTGAAAGGGCAACACAAACTTTTTTGTGCTGGGCAAAAATAGCCACTGAATACCTGCTATTCATTGCAATCTTGAGAGCATACAGATTGCTAAATCTGATGAAAATGTTCATGATTACATTAAATCTAATGCAATGCACAGGCCTGATAATCATTACATTACACATTACATATCCTACAATGTCACAAAGAATGTTCTAGCGTCCATTAACTTTAGCCATAAAAGTAAAGAAAAATAACAACAAATATCACAGCAATTCATAACTGCTTAAAGTTTTGCAAACTGGTATCGAATTCACATGAATTTATATTTGAAATTAAATCTCATTCTTACATTTTCAAGCAGTCTTCTTACGCCTCAGAAAATAATTACGTTTTCCCAACATCAGGTTGATTTACACTCCAGAGACAAGACTCAGATAAGACATCTTCATTTTATTAAAAGCTTTGTTATTGGACCAGCATCCCTTATGATTATTGACCTACACATTTCAGGAAATTGCAATAATCTGGATAACAATCAGCTCCTGAACAGCATCGTTCCATTCTGACAGCCCCATAATTGAATTGTGGGTAATGTGATGTGTCTCCACTAATCACTCCCAAGAGAGATGTAACAAACAGCACAAAGATATGCCACAGTACCACTATTGAGATAGTTTTGCTCCAATACAGTTATATTTACAGGGCTAACAAATCCCAATTCCAGGAAGAAAAAATTGACAAGAGCATTGCACACTTTTGTTTTATCTTTGGAAACTTTAACAAAATGAATGTCCACAGAACAACAGAGGAGAAAAGATGAAAGATTCAGAAAGTGAGAGGGATTAAGTGATAGAAGGAAAGAAAGAGAGATGGATGTGGGGGAGGGGGAAACAGAGAGAGAACAAGAACTCTATTTACTAAGAGTCCTGAGGCCAGAGTCTGACTGGCATTCAATTATGCACAGAGTGATGCAGATACAAAGATATATGTCTCATTTGTTAAAAATGTCAGGCTCTCAACATACTCAGAAAGAAACAGTTAAGCAATTACGCATTCTAGAGAGTGAATGGTCTTGACTTCTAAAGCATTTCACTTAAGAAGAAAGCAAAAATGCTACTCTGATCTTGTAAAGTTAAGTCAAGTCACTTTTATTTATATAGCGCTTTTAACAACACAGATTGTAGCAAAGCACTGAACGTTATCATGTATAAAAAGAGAGAAATGGTAATGTATAATGACGAGATTAAACTTTATTTATCAAATGCAGAGACGTTCTCTGTAGTCAAGACAACGATAGTCACTAGAAATCAGGTGTCTCCAATTAAGCAAGCCAGAGGCGACAGCGGCAAGGAACCAAAACCCCATCCATGAGATAATGGAGAAAAAACCTTGGGAGAACCAGGCTTAGTTGGGTCCTGTTCTCTTCTGACCAGACGCCCAGCACTTAATTTCCAGTTCAATTTAAACACGTTAGATTGTGTAAGGACTAGATGTTTGACCAAACTGATTATTTCAAACTGCTGATTGTAATTCATCCTTTTATTAAACAGCAACAAAGTAAAGTACTGCATTAACTTTTAATCCCAATGTTAGAGCCAGGTGTATCTGCTTTACAGATATCAATGCACAATAACTACACAAAAAGTCTCTTTCTAGTGTTTGGCACTGGTGTCAATAAAATTATTCTGGCTGGCTAAATATTATGGTGTATTTGACCTGTGCCATGTCAGAACTACTGTAATTACAAGCTTTTAACTTGTTTTTCATATCTTAGTCAAACATCATTATAACTCAGAATTTTGTAAAAGCTCCTATTTGATTGTGACATCATGTAAAAACAACCAAAATTGCTGCTAACAGTAACCTCTAGATTTCCGTTGTGACACTTTACAATGGCCAGTTGCGCTTACTTCGGTTTTACAAGAAAATGTGAATTTAGCTGTCAGTTGGATTAATTTTTGCATTTATGACTCTTGATGTAGAAACAACGATTTCTGAAATTTAGAGTAGAATTATCTTGTAACTTCGATATGGCATAAACACTGCATCTTTAATTCAAAACTTTTTGCCTCAACTCTTAACCCACACTTGTTTACTCGCTGATATGGCTAAAAGTGTGTTATTATTTGAAAAGCAGTAAATTGTGGTTATATTGTACTGGGCCAAACAGTTTCATAAACATTCTCACAATTTTATATGGAATGCTAAAGCGTTGATGTTTTGCGGAATCTACAGAGGAGGCCATTGCAATGGTGCAAGAGCAGGGCTTCTGAGGAGGTTTGGAGTGTCATGGTTCACATTACGATCTGACAGCAGCTGAATTATTGCTCCAGATGTGTCTCAAACATTTCAAAGACTGCAAGCTTAAAGATACAGACTGCAAACTGATATAACCTGACCTACAACTACTGCTGGAGAACTAGATTTTCCAACTCCCTTCAGGCAATGATACATTCATGACTAGCTGCAGGTCTAGGGGTCAGTATTCCCAAAATATGTGTTGAATAGAGTCAAGTTCATCACTAGCATTCACAGGCCCTAGCTTTGATCTTTTCTGTGGTTTGATATTTCTCTATGGCTCAGTGAGCTACAGTATTCAAGTCCTTAGTCAGGGTCACAGGGTTTGGATGTTTTATGGAAACAGATACAAACTGGAGGCTATAAGTCCATCAAATATGGTAAAAAAAAACTCAACATGCTTCATACACTACAAGAACCAATGTAGTTTGTTCCAGTGCATTAAGCAATTACTTTAATGTTGCCATTGACCATATTTCATGCATTTTTTACTTTACTGTATGTATGTGTATTGTTCAGTGTTTGTTTGTAACAAACTTAAATTCAAAATGGAATCTGTTCCTAATGAAGCAATCAAACTGTTGACATATGATGGTCTTTATGATCTATTTGAAGCTTAAAGGTTTTGATGGAATGGACTTTTAAAGTGATTTCATTAAAAATATTTTCATTTTGGTTTCAGGAGTTTGGAAAAATGTTGGTGATTAAATGAATATTGATGAATGATGAATTTCCAGCATTTGCCAACTGAAACACCTTTTAATTGATTACATTTTATTGATTGTCAGCGAGAAATTGCATGGGGAGACCAAAGTCCAGCAAGGTGAAATGTCACGTGATTGGCTTATGGGTATGTGAATGGCATACGGATACACCAATGATTTTAAACTAAAGATGAGTGTGATATTACCAGGCTAAAAGAAAACAAACTTTTTTTATTCTTTTTAGTCTATGGGCTTTCATTCCATTATTATATTTGATATTGAAGTATTAAGTACAGTATGTAGAGACAATTCAATTGGATTGAAAATCATACACTGGATGAGCTAACTATACTGGGTTAATATTTTCTGAGACGTGCCAAAGCAATAGATAGTAACAGATCAAACATACCTGCCTGCTCTTACTGACGTACAAATCCCTCTCAATCTTTTTGCCTGCTCCTACACAGGAAGCTAAGAGAATCACAGGAAGGAAGCAGAAGCCCATTTCCATGCCAACTGCACTCAGTGCGCTCTGGGATATGGTTTCAACATATTATTGTATATATTGAATGTGTTTTCAGCGGCTACATTGTTCCACCATGTGTTAAAGTCAAATCAGATTAAAGTTTGATTATTATTGGTCAAGCACGTGTTGAGGAAACACTAGGTTCACTAGGTTCGGCCTTCAGAATATGTCACAAAGCAAAGATAATTGTGAAAGTTGGAAGACACAGACACCCCTGCCCCCACAGACACTCAGATCCTGTTTGCACCAGGACATGCGTCTCAAATACGTCTCCTGTGACCACCTGTGATCAGATTTCAAAAGGAGGGTCTCAGATTTCAACAATGCGTGATTTTGTAACTAAATCACTCACAATGTCAGAGTGTTACTGCAGGTGAATATATGGCAACAAAGTAAAAGACAAACACTAAATGTTGGTGCACGTCATATTTCAGGTAGGTGGTACCTGCATTACATGAACTCAGGCTACTGCATGTTATGTGAAGTCTTCTGCATGTATAGGTATGGGCTTGTCAGAATGTTTCAATTGGATGTTTATTTACTTTAATTTCTGCACAAATGTTTAAAACCCTTGGCACATTGACAGCTGACTAGGCGGTGCTTCAGAATGCATTTTACTATTGCATTACTGTTTTATTTAGCTAAATCCTTTAAACCAAAAAGAAATTAAAGTGCTGCAATGTACTAGTGAAACAACTCCCATGATAAAAGCACCACCAGCCCAGACTACTTCAGTGAAGTACTGGCATGTCAAAACCAATCAATTACTGGTGCCAAGATATGGGCTCAGGTTCAGTCAGAGCTTAGATCTTAAAATTACTTACTTTGCCAAGTTCTGCCTCCTGAGCTAAATAATGTCTCCCACCATTCGTACAGGTTCTCTGCTACAACAGGGTCATTTCACAACAAATATCACAGAAAGATGATACTCCAGGGTACTGACAATACATTGCTATGTTATGCTGACCACAATTACATGTTAATATTCCACACCTTTGTGACAAAATGCATTGATAATAGCAGTGAGAATAGTATTGTATGGTTTTTTTTTAAATCAGGCCCTGTACCACACCTGACATCATGGTATCTTTTCTAATTCTGCATTTGTGTCCTCTAACAAAGTAGCCATTGTCTGTTTGTATTTTGTAAATGCAATGGTTTAATAAGAGAGTCTGTTTTTCAAGTCCTCTTTTATTAGCAACATTGTGCATTTTAGTTGTGAGCACACTTTCAATGCAATCACTTTTCAGGATTATGCAACTCATTTCCAAATTGTGTTTGACTGTCACAAGGGAATTATTAAAGTGCCAGACAAAACAACACACTGCTTGCATTACAAAATAACAGCTCCATCCTGCCAGCTATGACAAGCCAAGGAATTCTACATCAGTGCTACACTCCCCCCAACACACACCCTGCCCTGCCTTGGCCTGCAGTAATGTGAATCACCTCCACAAATACACACACCTGTAGGGCATGTGTTACTGACTAGAAGATTTGTTGTGTTCCAACAAAGCCAGCCAGTCTGCCAAGCCCATTCGATACACGCTAGGATATGAGTCAGAGCACACACACACACACACACACACACACACACACAAATATGACTTTCATACACCGGGTGTGGTTTGCAATATTTGAAATACATCATAAATCCATACAAATAAGATGCCGCTAAATGAATTGCACAATTCAGGGGTTGCAAAATGTGGGTGATGTGGGGTTTGCTACTAAGCAACAGTTTGTCTTCCTTAAATTGTTATTCTGATAACCAAAATTATGTTTGAATTTTACTGGACATATAACCACAGCTATAATGAAAGGCTGTTTTTATATTCTTCCTCTTTTTCCTGCTTTCCACAGTTTGGTCTTGCTTACTCATCAAACTTGGCATCGTGCTAATACGAGTATTGTTGGCTCTTGTATGATCAACAGCATGTGGTGTTCTACATTTGGTGCTTTGTATAAAAGAATGTGCTAAACAACTAAATACAAATGTAAATCTAACACATCAAACTCGACATAGGTCTCTTGTATAACTGGTAGACTCACTCTCTGCAAGACAAACATGAGGTCAGTCCTGGCAGTCTCTCTCCTGTGCTGCCAGGGTTGATGGCAGTAGTGAGGTTCAGGAATGAGTTACAGGCTTCTGAACACATTCTTTCACTTGCGTGTTAGGATTGAAACTTACAATGCATGTCTGACACTGCCAAGGCAACACGGGTGTGTTTTTTAGTGAACCACCAAAATAATATCAAATTGTCATTACAGAGAATTCCATAAAGTGTGCTGTAACTTTCTAAAATTTGCAACTCTCAAATAGCCTTTAAGTACTAAGGATCCCACCGACAATTTTTATCCTAAAAGGGCTTGAGGTCAAAGAGATTTCAAATTGAAGGATGAAGGAGACCAGACATCTCCAAAGAGAGGAAGGAGAAGGAGACCAGACATCTCTAATAAGCTCCACGAAGCTAAATGCATGCAGAGCTTATTTCCAAGTAATGAGAACAGTAATGGGTGGATAAAAAACAGGTGACCAAAAAGTCTTTTAAAAGTGACACAACATGTTGTGCAATATTCAGTGTGATACAGCTTTGGAAACAAACTCGAAATAATGACATTATTTGCTAATATTCTTCACCATCTAGCAAATCGCAAGAAACAAATCGGTTCAAATCATTCAGAGCCAAATTTAGATCTACAGATTCGTTTAAAACATGACTCATTAATGGTTCACGAATCGGACACTGCTACTTCTTTTGTGAACTAAGAACTGGGGAGGTGTTATGATTATCAGCGAATAAAAAGTCAAACTTCACTTTTTTGTTTACATAATGACTACATTGCTTGGAATATAGCATATATTATGATATATTTTGGTGATGCTGCAGCTGCACCCTGAAATCTAAGATCTTCAACAAGCCTTTTCTGCACAGAAAAGTCATTCTTCGAAACTTCTCCTTTTGTTTTCCGAAGAAAGATATGCTATGGGTTTAAAACGACATGAGGGTGAGTAGCTAAATGATGAAAGAGCTTTTCAATTGAATTGATTGTTTGGGTCACAATTGTTATCTAATTCACTTGCTTGGAATGTGGTGCAGTGCATTGGGGCGCATGTCTTGAAGCTTAACAAGGAAGGTCAGGTGTGGATTTCCTATGAGAATAGCATAAAAAGCCTACGTACATTGATGTATACTGCCAAAAAGAATCCAGCTACATACTATTAAATGAAGTACGAAAAAAAATTGTAATTGTACAATCAAACGACCAAGATTCAACTTCCTGCAAATGTGAAATAAACTCCACAAGAATGCCACGATATCTGGACTCCAAAGAGAATAAAATAAATGCTTACATTCTTTTATCAGCTGGTCTGAGTTGTCGGTGCATGGCAAGGGAGAAACCAAATAAGCTGTTGGCATCTCCCGTTTTCCTGATAACATTGTCTGTGTCCAGGTTAAAGGCAGAGATCAGCGTCCATCCCAACAAACTTAGAAGCGGTAAAGTTAGGAATATAGTCCTGTATGATCCCATAGCGATATTAGGTTCAGTTCGTTTCGGGTTTTTGCTTCAGAGATGAGACTGCAGCCCGCTTCTGCTGGGTTTGTGGATGTCTATAAGGGTTACTGAATTACGTCCCTCCTCTCCTCCTTCACCCGTCCCCACCCTCAGCCGTGCCCCTACCTGCTAATTCAGCTCCGGGGTTCGTTTTCCCCCGTTATTCTACATTCCTGTAGTTAATCGAGCGTATTTTAACGTCGTATAGAGGGGTTTTGTCCCTCTCTCTCTCTTTACTTTTTTTATATTATTCTCATTATTTTGTCTCATGATAATCGATAAGGGTTGTGGATAAACATGAATTTAGAAACTGAATATGAATATGAATAACAAACACATTTTGTAACTGTTATTGTTTTTGCTTTTCTTGCGTCACATCCCTATATTTATTTGATTATTTTACAGTATTTATCTAAACCAACCGTTTAAAAAATAAACTGTGCAAGATTGTGTCAAGTGGTAGGCTTTTACAGAATGTTACATGAGCCTATACTGTACAAAACATCTCCTTGCTATTTTAATTAATTACATAAAACCAAAAAGTTGAATATAATATTGTAATTTAACAGCTAAAATAAACATTGTTACAGGACCTTTTTTTTACATTTTACGCTCATACACTCAGAATGTTTTTGTACTTTAAATCATAATTTTTTTATTTCTATCGATATATATTAAAAAGAGACTTACTGTCATGATGTTTTGCAGCTCATTCTATCCTCAATCACTTCCCATTCTCTCCTACCGCAAAAAATAGGAATTTAATCCTATTTGATACATGTTTCAGCTATAATAATATCATTATTGGCTTAAAAAGCACATCCTACACAAGTCAGGCCCTTCAGATTATTTTTTATAGCCTAGTAAATTACATCTGGGATAGTAATGCATAAAGCTACTCTCCATGTGGGAGACTCACAAAAAGACTAATAATAATAAAGATGTATGTATGTATGTGTGTATATACAGTATATATATATATATATATATATATGTGTGTGTGTGTGTGTATGTATAAACCATCCAAATGTATTTTTCATCCGTGCACTTAATATGAGTAAGGTCCAGTTGTTGTTTTGGACAACACTGACTTCCATTATATGGACAACAACAGTTGAAACATACTTTAGATTATCTAGTAAGTAAGTGATGACAGATATTTAATTTTTTCACTACCCGCTTAAGCCTTGATTGCTCCCTACTATAAACTTAGCCACTCATAAATATTTTTTTATGTCTCTGGGCCGCTTTCTACTCTCCTAGATGGAGGCTGCTGTGTTGGCTGCACAGGAGCAGGGGTAGCGGCAGGGGGGGCACCCTCAGCCACGAGCTGACTGAGGTGTTGCTATCGGTGGGCGGGTGTAGGCAGCAGGCAGCGCACCGAGGCAGAATGCTTTTTAATGGCCTCAGTCTGCTTCTGAGCAGCAGAGAACTCCAGGGCGAAGTACTCCACTGCGTTGCTGAAGAGGCAGGTCTGGGCACAGGAGCATTCAAGAAGTCTGTCTTGTCTGTCTCACATGTCAGCCAGACACGGCCACAGATAGCATTCCTGGACCACCACGGTGGACATCGCACAACCCAGAGACCATGCCATAACCTTCGTCACTTGAAGCGTGAGGTACGTGGCAGTGCAGAGTACACGGGGAACTTCTGGGTCATAACCATCCTCGTGCAGATCATTCAGTGTCTTGGCCTGATGGACTTGCAACAACTCCGTAGTGTGTCATGAAGATGCAGCTTCTCCACAGGCCGTATAAGCACTGCCAATCAGAACTGACAAGTGTCTACAGGCCTGGGAGGGGAGCACAAGATCTCCCTGCCCAGACATAGCGGCGTTAGCAACAGCTCCACTATAATCCCCTAGCTACACTGCTGTCAAGGGTGGTGAAGAAGGAAGAGCCACCAGTACGGTTTCTGGCAGTTAAATTTGCCACTTGAAGTGGATTAGTCTCTCGAAGCGAGAACCTAATTTGTCTGTCATATCCGTCGTGACTCGGAGTGACCATATAAACGCGATGATATAATACGCACTTTGTTGGTTGTACATATAATACGCACCTACCCCATACCTATAAATATAGTGCCAAATGGAAACATTAACTCATGCCATTGAAATACACATAAATAATATGCATTTAGATTTTGCCATGCCAGTCATTGTGGCTTCCACAGAGAATCTCTAGGGTGAGAGATTGCGAAAACAAATGGGCACATAAAATTGTCTGATTTATTGACCTGGAATAGCCTAACAAGTCACACCCTTTAAAAGAGGACACATCATCTCTCTCTCTCTGTTCTTTACCCAGGTGAACTTTGCTGTTCTAATGTGAGCAGTGTCGAAATGCAATGCCTGAGGCAGGGAGTGTTCAGAAACACTGGGCGTTACTGCATCAAAGTCTGCAATCAGACCCCTCATCTTCTTTCCCAACACCGCCGTTACCTTCATACCTTTCTCCCTTTCTCTATCCACCCACTTCCCTCAAACACAAGCACTCCAATCACTTAGTATGCACTCCCTCTCACTCCCTCCTCCTCCTCTTTTTTTCTCAGTGATATTGGTGGTTGGGGTGTCGACACAGCAGCAGCAAATATATCTGTATATATTATCACAGAGCCGTAAATCTGCTGTTCCAGTTCCATTCCGGTTGCTTTAAATCATATTAATGCCCACTCTGTTCTGTTCTGTTCTGTTCGTTTAGATTTTTCTTTTTCTTTTGAATACTGTTCTGTATTTTGCTGAAGGTTTGTAAACAGATACATAGACAGCTTTAAATACAGCTCTTGGACACTGCAATCAGACCACAGAGAGTGGATTCTGTCAGCAATTGTGCCTTTAGGGGTTCTGCTGGGGATGTTAATGGGGAGATATGTTGAAAGACTCATTTGTCATGTTCAAGAGTGTAAGTGATCTCTTATGTTGCTTTCACTGCCTTTCCCTGTATGGCAAGAACTATGTTTTTAATTATTTGAATCAATAAGGCATAGATGCTGGTTATTACTGCATTATTATAGAAATTCTATGCAGCTTTGTTAAGTGTTTGTTAAGGCATAGCCCACTCAAAAATTATAGTTCTGTCATTAATTACTCACCCTTATGTTGTTCCAAGACCTTCATTCTTCTTCAGAACACAAATTAAGATATCTTTAATAAATTCTGAGCGCTCTTTGACTCTCCATAGGCAGCAAGGATCCTAGCATTATCAAGGCTCAGAAGCGTACCAAGGACATTGTTAAAATAATCCATGTGACATCAGTGATTCAACCATAATTTTATGTAGCTACAAGAATACTTTTTGTGAGTAAAGAATACGCGGATATGTTGTTTACGTTCAGATACAAAATGGCGCTATATGTGACATAAGCAATCAATCATTCAATCAGATTAGAGCAAAGCACTGAACATTATCAAGTAGGAGAACAGTGATGGTAATGTATAACGATGAGATTGAACTATTTATTTATCAAATGCAGAGATCTGTAATCACACGATAAATATTAGAAATTAGGTTCCCCTACTAAGCAAGCCAGAGGAGACAGCAGCAAGGAACCAAAACCCCAACCGTGAGAGAATGGAGGAAAAAAACCTTGGAAGAAACCAGGCTTAGTTTGGGCCAGTTCTCCTCAGCACCTAATTTCCAATTCAATATTAAGCACATGTCAAATTGTGCAAAGGACTTACAGTGTGTGCGTGTTTGTGCATTTGGTTCCGGTGATCTGTTCACAGGGCTCATCTAGGTGTTCTGGTCTCCGATGACCGGATCAAACAACATGAGGAACGACATGAGGGCAAGTAGTTAATGAAAGAATAGGTCATTTTTGGGTGAACTATCCCTTTAATATGATGTTGTCATATTTTATTAAATTCAAATTTAAGAATTGGTTCTCTTTTATGAGTCATTCTACAGAAACGTCGACTTTTGGTTTGATAGGAATTATGTGTTAAATATGTCTTAAAATGTATTTATTTTTCTATTTATTAATTTATGTGGTGCTTGGAATTCTGTATAATATAATATAATATAATATAATATAATATAATATAATATAATATAATATAATATAATATAATATAATATAATATAAGTAATATTAAAAAATGTCTGATAAAATTGTTTTATTTTAAAATAATAAAACAAAAATGTAAGCCTATTTTTCAATTGTAATTTTCTGTAGAATGACAGTTAAATATTTGGTGTGAATTGAATTGGCCACACAGGTTGTTGAATTAAAATGATGGGAAGTAGAATTTATTTGTATTGTTATTCGCAGTAACTCAAAAGGTTTGCATCAAAACATAAGTAACCACATCATTAATTTTGACAAATTATACATTTGGTGCTGTCAAAATATTGACATTATTTATATTTAGGTTAAATTAAAGGATTCTGATAAATTAATGTAATTTAAAACTATGCTTAATTTATGTGTGTTTTTTTTTTATTCTTCTTACCTAAATAAACAATATGCATATGTGATACCTCGCTTTATACAGATATTTACAAATTACAAAAGGAGTTCTCTGTTTAATTCTGACAGGAGCACATCCCTCCTGTACATTGATGGTATTGATCTTTTTCATCCTATTTTAAACACAAATAACTAACTTGCTCACTTTCTCACTGATTTCATGAAAAGTTATTTAACCATTTATTTAAAATTTGGCAGCATCAGTTTGCTAAGGAAGAGAGACCTCTAGCTTTCAACAGTAGGTGACAAGAGTGAAGAAACATAAAAAGTATTGTGAATAATTACAAGCATTAGAATTATAAATTTGTTGTAAAATATGCAGAATTTTAGGGCCTTGGTGATTAGGAATGTACACAGTCTACATGTGTAGGCGCATATTGGTACTGATTTGAATCTCATTGCTCTTTCCTCTTATTGATTATTGACAGGGGACTGATGTCTTCTTTACAATTCCTCATGACCTCCTTATTCTCTCTTGGGCCCTTCTGCTGTAAGCTCCTCTTTCCCCGGCAAGGTGGAATAATCTATAATTTTTTACTTGCCTGGGAGGGTGAGAGTCAATGCTCAGGTGTCCTATGTCTGGAAAAGAGAGACAGAAAAGTTGGGTGGGGGGTGAAATCTGAGGGTGAAATCTGTGAATTGATTGAACAAAACTAAAATAAAAATTAAAAAAACGTAATTAATCTCCCTTTTGGCACTGTCTGCTAATTTCAAGAATTAAATTGTTTCAAATCTTTGTCAAAAGTGTGCTGTAGTCACATTCATCTGCACACAATTTTACACTTTTTTATCTATGTGTATTCTTTATTACAGACATAGCATGTCAAGCTTACATACACTTTCTATTCATTCACATACAAGTGGTTCAGATTTTCTGTTAACTCCCTCTTTTTATCTCAGCACAAGGCTCAACAAGTAGAGACAAATTAGAATGAGTAATCTCTCAAGTAGTCTCAAATCCCTCAATAACCCCCGTCAGTCACTGAATATTTCTGGATTTTTTCTAGACAGGCTGTTCAATATTTTAAGTGCATGTAATTCATTTTAAAATTGCCTGTGATATAACGAATGATTAAAAAATATATATATATTCCACTTTGTGTCTCAATTAGTGTTATTTTCAAAATACTTGAGAACTGAACTGAATATGTCGTAATTGTTGAGTAAAAAAAGTGAAAGGGTATTTTGTAAGTACAGAGTATGCAACATTTAAACAGTACATTTATCTGGCAGGGAACAGAAGAACAGTAATGGTCCCAACGCTGAACCCTGTGGGACCTCAGGCATGGCATACTCTGATATGAGGGACTGAAAACGCACACATTTAAAAACTGTTAACACCTCTGTAGAAAATACAAAAATGTCATTTTATAAAAACAGTGACGTAATGTTCATGCATATAATGTGTTCAGTATGTGCTTATATTACATGCCTTGCATGCATAATATAGAATTTTAGTTACCTGCAGGGATAGTTTACATATAATATTGTCATATGTAAAAATTCTCAAAAACTAAAACAAAAATGTTTTCTGATATTACTTTATTGTTGTCATATAATTGTACCCTTAATCGTTTTCAGCTTCACTGTACAACTCAATGTTATTCCCATCAAGTTTATTTAAAGACTTCAGGAGTTTCTTGAAGTTCAGTCTGTTTAAGAGGATTTGACCTCTGTATAGCAAACGGTTAAATCATTATATAGATTATGTTCTTTTTATTCATATGCAGTGACTAAGAAATTATGACAAACCTGATGGTTAAACCTGATGACTCCAAAACTGTGGGACTGAAAGATGGGCGTGATTGAGGCAAAGAAAAATAGAAATTAAAAGAAAAACAGTAAATGCTATAATAATTATTTATACTGTACACCACAGATTTGTGGCTGTTTCAGCCTGAGCAAACAAAAGCAAACTAAAACCCTGCCGGCGTCATGGCTAAACACACACACACACACACAGAGGGAGTGAGGTGGAAAACAGAGTAACGCCATGGCAACAGGAAACAATACTGTAAGAACTTGTACTCAGAATGCATATTTGGTGTGTGAATAAGATTACTGTGCCTTCTTATTACCGTTTGGCTGAGCCCAGAACACTCTGGAACACGGATATTTTTAGGAGCTACCACACAAGTTTAAATAAATATAAATTCCTTAATTATTGCACACAAAACCCGTTAACCATCTCCTCGTGATCACCATCGGTTTGGCAGATGGAGAGCTTATAGTTGCAAAATGTTACAATGAAGCGAGTCAAGTGGAAAACTATGTCCCATTCCTAGTAGAGGACTAGGAAAAAAATCTGATTTTGTAACACTGGCCTGTGACAATTACGTAGACTTATTTTTAACGGTGTAAAGAGGTTTGTGTGTAAGAATCCCAAGGCTTTGCACCATATGTGACTGTGTTGGAGCATATGTTTATGTGTCTGTTCTTTTCAGATGTCTTGACATTCTCATTGCTTTCATTCTCTGCTATTCCCTGTCCTCTTCCCTCCGCACAAGACTTCCTTCCAGTTGTTTTTGTTGAGTCCAACAACCATTAAGCCATTGTTGTTAAAAATAACACTTTAGTAGAAAAAAGGAGCAAGGTTGGGAAACATGACTGGGAGTCAGAGCAGAAACAGCCATCTGTGTCAATGATTTCACTTAGAATTTTTTAAGTGCAGCAACTGGGTGGGTCTAGATCTGCCTCTGTCATTATATACTCTGGAATTTGTTACTAACACACTGTAATAAACCTGAATCAAATGTGCAAACAGATGCTGTTTTGTATGATGTTCCATACTGTCTGTTACCGTGTGTCACATGTCACAGTGCAGTCTTTATGTTCATGTTGGGTGTGGAAAAAAAGACACGGATAGAGAGGGAGAAACAGAGAGGAAAAAAGAAATAGAACAAGAATGCGACTCTGCCAGTTTTCCTAGCTTTTGTATTGATCATTTTTAAAACCATGCGTTTGTGTGAACTCTGTCATTCATTTTGGTGGAAGGAAAATAGGCCCCACAGGCGTCTACAAGAGTGAAATTGTCAAACCGGTTTTCTCCAATGCTCAGAAAAACCAAAAATTCAATACTCTCTCTCTCTCTCTCTCTCTCTCTCTGTCTCTCTCACACACACACACACACACACACACACACACACAATGCACCCTCAGGACACACATAGCAGCCAGTGCTCAGCCCTGTCCTTTAAGGGCAAGTACAAGCAGATTGAATCTATTGCATTTCACACACGCAGACACTCACACATTATATATCAAGGCATTATTTTCTCAAGGCAAAAACTTTAGCTTGCAAGTCTGGAAAACGTTAACCTTAAAAGTGAGCTTAAGGTGTACATTGTTTTTTCTTTTCTTTTTTTGTTTGTTTTTTACGTAAAAAATATATTTGAGTATATCAAAAAACTTATTACTGCTTTTTACAATGTTTGTACAGACGTTTCTTAGCAGCACTATTTGATTTTAGGGATAGAGTCAGTTCACAGAACTGTTATTGTTTAGAATTGTATTTATTTATTTTTTTTTACATTTGATTAATCAAAAAAAAGCGTTTTTAATTCTGATCCTTGTTTATGTGGCAGCTCTTTTACAAATGAACGTTTGAAGAAAAGTTTAGATACAGGTCAGCTTCACTAACCTGGACTTAGCTTAATTAAGTAAAGTAATTTTACCTTAAGAAGAACATAATTTAATTTAGGCAGACATCCCACCAGAGACAAATTAACTGTACTCCACAGCTGGTGCCCTAAATACGTGAAACTTTGATATTTCTAAAAGATATTTTAAAAGTTACACTTGCAACAATTGTTATAAATTTATGTACATTTTTGAGTGGCATTATCCCTCATTTCTTTTGTGGTTATCCCCCAAAAATACTTATTTTCAGCCCCTCTTAAATTCGAGCACTTACCCGGCAGGCACACGACAAGGCACTGATATTTAGTGAAATTTCAGTTGCGACATTGCGAGACCGATGTTCAACATCCATTCAACCGACATCTAATATCAATGTTCATTTGATCATCAATACTGATGTCAGCTGTCGTTGTTATGTGCTGTTTTTAGGTTGTGTAAATCCAATGTCAACATCAAATTTGGTGTCAAATACTGACATCAATTAGCCAACACCAACCTGAGGTTATATTGACATCCTGTGCCTGCTGGGAAGCTTTGGTGTCGCATTAACATTAGCAGCACAAAGAAGGACAACTGTTCCAAACTTACAACTAATAAATTCAGGAAGCTCTCACTATTTGGGCTGTTAAGGACTGGGCTTTAAAAATCAAGAAAGAAAGAACTTTCAGACAGTTTTACATGTGCATCTTCATTCTTTTCATCTTTCACTCTCTTTTCAGGGTCAGGTGATATGTAATGCATTCCTGTGGGTTAGCCATAATTAATGATCATGTGATACAACTACAGACTGATTTACTGTGAGAATTTAAAGACCTTCACCAAGTTCACAGTCTATTTTCTAGACAAAAGAATTGTCTTACACTTTCAAATTACAATCTAATTTACAAGCATTTATCAACACAAATAAAGACATTCTCAGCTGGCAGCCCTTTCAAATGATCTGTGTATTCAGAGGAAACGTTTGGACTTACGGTATCTAGTATTTAGATTTTTACTGGAGTGCCCAATATTATTTTTGGTAGCTACTTAAAACCATAATTATTTGTCATAATAATGGTTTGTAAAAAGTTTGTAACTAAGCAGGTCTACCTGGAGAAAGCTATCTATTTCCATTACTCTCAATGGCAGTTGCTTGGCTGGTGCAGGACCCCTTATGTGGGGGTATATGATTTGATATGGCATAATTACATTCCAGGCAACTGTCTGAGCCATAAATGCCATGCGAATAATAACTTCAGAACAACAGGAAGATGACAGCTGGACAAAGCTGATTGGCTGATTGATCATCATTGATTCAAACTCGCTGTAAAAAAAGATCCATAATATTGTCAGCCAGCTATATGTTCTAAAGATAATAAATATTTACATTACAATAAGTTTCACTGTTCAAACATTAGTCCACATGTTTTTAGTGCCTTTATAAAAAAATTGCAAAGGACTTTATCTACATTTTGAAAAAATAATTAACGCAAAAAACGTAAGTTTGTTTTTCATTTATTCTCCCTCAGGTCATTCAATATAACCCAAGTGACTTTATTTCTTCAGTAGAACACTATTTTTAGCTAAAACCATGGAGATTCAAAACATAAACGTCAATGGGTGCTATGAGTGCTAAAAAAGAAGGTACAGGAAACAGAAACACAAAATAAATACCCACAACTTCTCACAATATGTACACTGTAAAAAATTTGCTGTAGTTATGCAGCTGTTCGCCATTAACTTACTGTAATTTTTTTATTTATTTTATTTACTGGCAACAGTTTGTTCAAAGTTGAATGAACATTAAACATTAACAAGTCTTTGTCTTTACAGAATACAAATATAAAATAACAACCTACTGCAAAGCATTTGGGGAACCAGAAACCTTCATCAACCTTTTTCTGTTTTTTTCTCTCAGATTTTGGTTCCCAGAATGGTTTGCATGAGGCTGTTATTTTAGTTTTATTCTGTAAAGATAAAGACTTATTAATGTTTAATGTTCAATTAACTTTGACCAAACTGTTGCCAGTAAATAACATAAATTAAAATCTACAGTAAGTTACTGGCAAACAGCTGCCAGTAATACTGTAATTTCTACAGCAAATTTTTTACAGTGTAGAGGTCTTATGAAGCGAAACAAACCATCTGTGCAAGAAACGGATGATTACCTGCAATATTAAATCAATACAACATCACTAAGGACTATCAGATCAGCTAAATCATCTTTGTTGCACTGAAGAAGGAAAATCACCTGATGTTTATGAAGGTTTGTTGCATAGTTATTTTCCTGAGTGGATGTGTAAATTAAATCTAACCCCAAGCTCTATAATCTTAAACAGATGCACTGACAAACTTTTACTGTCTGAGCTCTGAGTGCTTGAACCACACCCAGAGGGTTCATAAACCGCTGTAATAAAGGAATGGAGAAGAAGGGTGAGGAAGCAGAGGATGTGAGGAAGAGGATGAGGGAGATGATTAGGACACACACAAACTGATTCACACCTAACTTACCATGTAACACACTTTATAGCATGAGTGTTTTACCTCCGGCGAGGATGAAGGTGAAAGATGGTGCAATTAAATTGCTTTGTTTCCATGGAAAATATAACACACCCATAGTTACGGAAGACACACGCACATCCTCATCGACACCAATAAGAGAAGAGAAACCAATCATGACCTCGAGCCAACTGATAGCTTCAATCCACTACATCTCATGGAAGGATTAAACATGCTTTAAAAACTTAACCTGTTTGAACTGGCTCTTTTTATAATGCGTCATGTGTTATAGAATAATGTGTACTGTAAAAATACAACTCTCTGTACAGTATTATTTTTAAAGAAAAAAGCGTAATTACTACTTTTAACCTCTCTAAATATATGTTATGGTTGTTTGTTTATTATATTATACAAATAATATATTGGGATTTAACGAAGAATCACCTTTAGGCGTATTAAACAACCCACATATTAAAAAAACAGCTGCTTTTTATTATCCCACAAGTCTCCTTGCTTCTTAACAAGACATGAACTCAGACCAGACCAGAATTCATTACATACACCAACATGATTCCTTCTCTCGTCTTTATTTAAAACCTATTTAATTTCTCCTGTAACATATTATTGCTGTCCTCTTTTTTTAAGGAAGAATGCTGTTTACTGTTTTTCCATCTATTCCTTAAAGACCTAAAAAACTGAAATCTGCTTTGAGGATACTACTTCATTTATGACTAACAGTAATAGTGACAAGACTGCAAAAGTCACTCTAAAAGACATTTACTGTGGTTGTAATAAATAAAACAATTTATTATCTATCTAAGTCAGTATGAGACTTCTACAGATATATATCAAGGGCAAAAAGTTGGACATTTTTATATTGTCATTATTGCTATTTGTCTAAATTGTAACACCTAGTTTTGTGTACTTTAGCTTTACTCATTGCTTCACTCTTTCTCAGTCAGAAACAGTCAGATAGATTACTTCAGGTGATATGTCTGTTGGGTCAACCTGATCTCACGGCAATTCGTACATATTTTACGAGGTGGCTAATTCGTTCGAATTTGTACGACCTCACTCGTACGAATTTATACGATTTATTCTAAATCGTACGTATTTTACGAGATGCCAATTCGTATGAATTTGTACGAATGACCTAAACACAACCCCGCCCCTAAACATACCCATCACGTGGTTTTAGACAAATCGTACGAAATCGTACGAGTGAGGTCGTATGAATTAGTACGAATTGCCACAAATTTGGCACCTTGCTTGGTTGGGAACCCATCATAATAAAGTTTTAATAGATATAAGCAGACTACTTATACTTTAATGACTAAAAGATAACATGCAGTTGTTAAAGTAACTTATCAAACATATTGTTTCACAGTAGAGCAACTGGGGAAGGCTGTTAAAGTTGAATTATAGGGCTAGAGTAAGTGTAATACTCTGTACATTAGCAAGCACTGATTAGGATACACCAGTGTAGTGTGTACAGTGCTCTGCAGCTCTTTTTTTGGCGAGTACGTCTGGAGGCTCTTGAAATTACAGCTGTAAAAAGGCATTGCATAAATTACATATTGATTTTGTCAAGAATTTAGATGTTTTCCCTCCAATAATGTTGTAAAACACTCCAACATTATTTGACTCCAGTCTTGTTGGCTGATGGGTACATGGCGAGTTCTGTATGTGGTCCTCCTTTCAAAAGCGTGTGGCCAGGGGCGAGTGGGAGGAGGGGCCCCTTAGGAGAGAATTTTTTTTTCTTTTTTGAAATATAATTTTAAGATCTAATTGCTAATGTTTTGGGTAAATGCATCAGTTGATTGATGTATTAAATGGTGTCATAGGTAGTTGTCAACCTCAACTTTACGGGGGCCCATGGCCACTGCTTGTGCATAGGGCCCAGAATTTGGTGCTACGCCCCTGCGTGTGGCATATTAATTTGTGTTGCACATAATGTTTTCATTTTCAGCATTTCTCTTCAAATTTATGTGAGCTTGCAAGTGTAAAGAAAATGTTTGAAGAAAGGTCATAAACAAAATCCTCAGAACCACAGATCAAGCACAGAAGGCTTCCTGAATTTTGGAAACCATAACAGTTTGAATTACTCAAAATATGCTGTTGTGTTTCTAAGAAATTCTTTTCTGAGCCCTACATATTTGCTTATTATTTAGCGTTCTTTTTCAAGCAAGACAAACAGAAATATTTCTTGAGCAAATCTGTTTCCATGTTAAGATTCAAACTAACACTGCATTTAATTTCATTTAAAATGTGTGAATGAGCTATTACTATAGTATAATATATACAATATAATTTATATATATAATGTCTAATTTATATATATAATGATGGCGTTTGCGCTTGTGCCATAGATAAACGCACGCAATGAAAAAAAAAGTACTCTCTGTTTCATTAATTTCTCTCTGTTTCTCTCATTAATTTTTGTTTGTATGTATGGTCATTTCCCTCCAAAATATTTGTATTTGGCGGCAAGAAACCTATTCGCTATTACTAAGAAACCAGTAATGAGAACGCCCACTAGCCACCTCATCGCCAGCCTCTGCTAGTGTGAACGAGGCATAAAACGTAACACGTAAAATTAAATCAATTGGTTTTACTCAAATACTACTGGACGTTTATTGCACTTACGGTACAAAATAATCTGAACTTAATAACCAATTAAAATAAGCAGAACTCAAACTGAATGAGTTACAGCAGATTACTATTTCACAGCATGCTTTGCTTCAGATTCTGTAAGGAGAGTAAATGTCAAGTCAAGTCAAGTCACTTTTATTTATATAGCGCTTTTAACAATACAGATTGTAGCAAAGCACTGAACAT
>JAUCNO010000626.1:9264245-9291036 GCA_032353835.1 Enteromius viviparus | reverse complement strand
GAGAATTAAACTTTATTTATCAAATGCAGAGACGGTCTCTGTAGTCAAGATGATGGAAATCACTGGAAATCAGGTGTTAAAATGTTAAATGTTAAAATTATATGTTATTTTATGGGTGTGTTTTTTTTACAAGTGTGGTTAAATCAAGTACAGTCTTGAAAGTTCTATAGTTCACTAAAGTTCTATATTTTTATTTAACTGATGCAGTGATAGCTTTTTCCTAGTACATATGTGCTTTAGCCTACTAAATAGCCTACTAAATAGTTAGTTGTTGTTGATAGAAACGTCTCCCACAATGTACACAATGCAGCTGTAAGAGTCTTTTGCTCACCTAGGCTGTATTTATTTGTTCAAAATAGTAATATTGTGAAATGTTTTTAAGATTACCTTTATGTCAAGTAACAATTTTTAATTTAACTTATTATTTTTAGTTCAACTTATTTATTCTTATAATGCCAAAGTTGACTTTTCAAACCGCCATTAATTTAGTCTTAGGTGTCTCAAGATTGTTCAGATAGGATATTATTCTTTGTTAGGATATTATTCAATCTGATTTGCAGCTTCTGAAAATGTTTTAATTATTATGAAAGTTAAAAACTGCTTAAGCAGTTGTGCTGCTTAATATTTCTTTGCACAATAGAGATTTTTCAGTATTCTTTGATTAACAAAAAGTTCACTGTCACTTTTGATCAAAGTTAAATCGAATGACCTCCAAACTTTTGAACAGTAATACAAGTGATTTCATGATTTTCTGAACACTGCGAGGAAATTTGGCCATCATAGTGATGGTAAAAGCTCACACACACACACACACACACACGTGGCTGCCCCACCCAGCCCCTCCTCACTTTCAAACACACCTCAACTCCCAGCCCTCCAGCTCTGTTTTTCACATGTTTCTGCAGGCCGTCCTGTTCTCAGAATGCATTTAAGCTGCTGACGAAGGATCAGCAAAAACAGTGAACATTTTATGCAACCGACTTATGATTGAAACTTTGGCTGCTTACCAGTGCTTAACCCCCCCTCCCCCCCACCCCCCGTACATGCTGTGCCAAAAACAAAATGTCCTCAAATGCCTTGATAACGTGCACTTAAACAGCATTAATGTGAGCTAATCAAACCACTAACCTGATTTTACCAAGTGCAACATGTCCCTGGGACAACATTGTGATTAACCAATCATTTTAATAAATAATTTACCGTTTTTGTGACGCTTATGCTTGCAATCATTGTTTGGTGCTT
Organism: Enteromius viviparus; assembly: GCA_032353835.1. Lineage (NCBI taxonomy): Eukaryota > Metazoa > Chordata > Actinopteri > Cypriniformes > Cyprinidae > Enteromius > Enteromius viviparus. The sequence continues at coordinate 9,289,794 of JAUCNO010000626.1, read as the reverse complement.
GTACATCAGTGTCAGTCATCTATCATTTCCACTGATTTTAGACATCACTCATGGATAAGGTTAGTTTTAGGTGTAGAGATATGGTCAAGACTATATTTTTGCATTAAAATGTTGTTCCAGGGTCAATATTGTGACCTAGGGACACATCGAACTTGGCAAAATCAGGACGTGCTATTCAAACACTGCCTGAGATTACTATTAATGACATTTGTATATCAACTTCACTCACATACAGTGTCTGAGACAGACAGAGACCTGAAACTCTGTTCTCAGAGAGGAGCAGATCTATCAACCTCATCTGGAAGTAATATTCACAAAAGCGCAACTGACAGGTGTGCAGGTCACATCAAGGAAAAAAGGATTGGACTTCGGGAAAAGAAAGAATGTTGGAATGTTAGCCTCAGAGGCAAATCCTTCTTTCTTTGTTTGGTTGTTGTGTTTGTTATACCCTTGTATTATACCCTTTGACACACCAAATTATTTTTTTACTTTCTTCAGATTCATAATATGCGAATATTTTTCTTGCTGAAAAAAAAAAAAAAAAAAACCCAACAAAAAAAACTTCTAGGCCAGCAAGCACCGGAAATCTAGTTTATGAACCACCAAATGAATTTGTTAATTAGAATTGGCTGTCGGGTCTTTCCTTAGAGTACAAAGCACACACCCACAGGAAGTTCACACTTCTTGGGACAATATGAATGAGGATGATTACTCAGAATCACTCACCCAGGGTACTGTAGAAACCCAGTCTTTTCAATAGTTTACAGATTATGTACCATATTCTCGTAATATGTGTGTAGGGCATTGCATTACATATTGTGCATGGAATCGGAAGTTATAAATCATAAAATGACTTTATAAAAAAGTGCACTAACTAATTTTAACTAAATCTAAACATTACAGTAAGAGCTAAAGAGCTTTTCCTTGAACATGTTATTACTCATCTACTGCTGCTGTGGTTTTCTCTACAGAAAGCTGATATTTATGTTGATGAAAGTTATATGTGTATCTGTTATTGGACCGAAAATATTTATGTTGCTTTTTGTTGTCCAGAGAGTGACCTCTCTGGATGTTAGTTTATGCTAACTCAGATCTGCATTTGATTCAGCAAAAATATGCATCTAGCGTATAAGACTAAGTGAATAGAGTGTTTGTAGTGATATAATAGCATAAAGTTGACAACTGTATTTGATGTGTACCTAAATCTAAATCAATCTTTTAATAGCTACTCTTAAATGTTCCCCTTGTTCTGAGTCTCTGATGCACACAAAATAGCCTGATTGGTATTTGAGCAAACAGTGCCATCTCGTGTTAACTAATAGTTCAGCGGTGCAAGAGCACCTTGTAGCATATAATTGTACAATACATAGGCTGCGTTGAGTATATTTGATAAAATCTAAAATGAAGAGATAAAAATGCTACAATTTAAATAAAATTGACTAGTTGTTTTCCTTCATGTTCTATTCACCCTCTTAAAAACACCTTTTTATGTTATCTTCTTTTGTTTTTCTTTGTTATTCGCACAGATCTGTTTGGTGGCTAAAATGTAAATAAGCCTAAAGAAAGATTGAAAGAAAGACGGAAAATTTACTATTATTATTTTTACGCCTGTTATTATTCTACTCTTTTCAGAAATATTATTTTATTTTTAATAGAATGTAATAAGCCATCAAACCATTAAAAATCAGTGTTGCTTGTAATTTGGAGTGCTGTGGTAGAATAAATAATCTCCAAAAAGGTCGTTTTAATTTATGGACGCAGGAGGGCGCCAGATGTCCTCTCTCAATGACTTGCCTCTTAAACACCTGACCTGAGCAGAAAAGAAAACAGAGACTGACTTCAGTAGTGTTACACTTTTTGAATATCGCCATAACTGTACAGTAATTTTGTGTATGCTGTAACCTCTTAATAACCAACCATGTTTTGATCCAATTCTTCCATCATCCCACTAACCCAATCGAGTGTCAGCACTAATATTCGCAATTTTATTGACGACTTTAAATAAGGTATACACCTCACATTATACCACTACATTTAATTTTATTTCTTTTTATTATTTCTTTTTTTATAAAATAACAAAATTCTATTTTAAATCGCTCTACAGCAGAGACAAGTCACTAAGGGATTATAGCTGGCAGGGCTCAGGCCACAAAGTTTGTTGAGTTGACAGAATACTTAGTAAATTGCCAGTTCTCGTGACTGAGGTAGTTTTCTATGTAGGTCTGTGCACGAGGCGTTTGGCGCGACAGAGCATCATATAGGGCTGGTTCCGCGCTTTATCCCTGGTGTTTACCGGGGAATAATTGCTGTTTTGCGCACCTGTGGGTGTGAGGAGACTGGCGCCGTCTGTGATTAGTCAGAGGAATGCAGACTGCTTCCGTAAAATACACTGACAACATTTCAACGATAGATGGCATTCCAGTTAAACCGTGCTTCTCAACAATAGGGAAATATATCCCTTTAATCAAAACTGTGAGCCTCATTTGATACTTTTAAACTATTAGTTGGTCTAAATGCAGGCCATTAATCAAGTCATTTACATGCGTACTGCTTAATTTGAAAGGCTAAAGGTTCAGGGTTAATCTTAGGTTACATATAAACAAGAAAATTGCATACGAAAAAAATCTACTGTAAAGAAAAATACAATGCCCCATTTATACCTTTCATTCTCACTGGATATTTTCCGTCTGGAGTAAAAATATAGTCTTATTTCATTATTTCTACATTTGGCTATTTCTCTCTTCTTGAAATTCATAAATGTTGCTATTCTAGTATATTTAATAAGTGAATATTTAGGCTATATTTTTCACCACTTTGCAAATAATATCTAAATCCCTTAAGACCCAGGCTGCAAGATATTTTGTTATTTCGACTTGTCAGAGGTCTTCCTTCAGCTGGCAGTACTTCTTTGGACTGCCTGCTAACCGATTGGTTCGCTTTACCACATGACGCCAAGTATATGGCCCGCCTGTCAGCATCTCCAAGGCAGAGACCGCCGCGAAGCCCTCAAACCCTCTATCAACTGTGGATATGTAACTTAAGGCGAAACAAACTACCTCCATAAGTTGTGCGATTTTGTATCACCGGTTATTTGTTAGAGGTGCAGCTTTAAATAGGCTATTTTAAGTGCTCACGGTAAGTAAATTCAGTTCAGTTTTTTTTCTGCAAAATGACTGCTGTTCTGGATAGCCTTGGCTCGGATATGCATACAAACCATATTACCTCGAGCAGCTTCAGTACCGTGCACAAGTCGCAGGATTCCCCAACATTGCCGGTGTCAACTGTGACCGACAGCAGCTTCTACAGCAGTTCACAGACAGGTCACTGCGCGGGGACGGCGTACGCACAACTGGCATCTTATTCCTATCATCCCGGTGCAGTTGGCAATGTTCACTACAGCCCAAAGGCTTACGATTTAGGCTATGCTTCATCCTATGGCGCTTATGGAACCTATGGACCCAGTTCTTCACCAACTCCAACCGAACCAGGTAAGACCGCCTCAGTATTCACAAACGTCGTTTTCTGTTTTCTTGTTGTCTTCTCGTGATATTTTACAATGACAACTTTTGTTGGTAATTTTGTTAGAGAAAGAAGAGAGTGAGCCAGAAGTGCGCATGGTGAATGGAAAGCCAAAGAAAGTCCGGAAACCGCGAACCATCTACTCCAGTTTTCAGCTGGCGGCTCTCCAGCGCAGATTTCAGAAGACCCAGTATCTCGCGCTCCCTGAACGCGCCGAGCTCGCGGCGTCTTTGGGCCTCACACAGACCCAGGTCAAACGCAGATCTTTTACTCTATGCTGTGGCTATGAGTTTGAAGCTGTATTTAATTGATTTTAAGGCATTGTTGTGTTGGTTGTATTTCACGTTTAACTTAGATGCGATGTGTTTTGCATCACAGGTGAAGATATGGTTTCAGAACCGGCGCTCAAAATTCAAAAAGTTGTGGAAAAACGGTGAAATTCCAACAGACCAGCAGGTTGCTGCCGGTGACTCTCCCTCTAGCAGTCCTCCACCACAAGCAGGTTGGGATTTCCCACCGAACCAAACACCGAACGACGGAGACACAGTCGCAGAGCAGCCCACCGGGCCACCAAACACCACCGCCCCGTCGTTTTTGACAAACTATTCATGGTACTCATCCACGAATACAGTCACACATCTACAGCCCAGTACCTTAATACAACCTCATCACAGCTCTGCCATGAGTGCTGGGACCATATTCTAACGGAGGACTAAAATCGCCGAATACACCTGTTGTAGGAGGACATAGGCCTTTTCTGTCACTGGACTTCTATATCTTAGGAAAACATTAACTTTAAAATCTATTTTTAGGCTGGGTTTGCTAAAGATGCGTGCCGTGGAATTCTTTGGCGCAACTAATGCGCGCAAGCAACGCACATTAAATTATTTTTCTATTTATTTATTTGTTTTCGTTAGAGTCAAAATGAAAGGGGTAATCAGATATGTTTATTTCACAAATCCAAGTACAAACGGGTAGCCTTTTTGTCGTGTGTTGTACAGAATATATTAGATTTAGTGATAAATCTATTAAAATGCTTATAACCTGCAGTCATAATTAAATGTGCGTTTTACTATCAGTTTAACGTTTGGTTCTTTGATTGTCGTTTCAAGTTGTTTTTCTTCAACCCAAGGATTTAGTAAGGAAAAAGTGTTTTTTGTTGTTGTTGTTGTTGTTTTCCTTTTAAGTTTTACTCTGTAAAAACGTTTCTTGATACCTATCATTGGTCGTAAAAGTCTCGTAAAGGATAGTAGGCTACAAATGGGCTGTGACGTGTGTGTTGATATTTCCACGTTCCTTTAACCTGGCATCTAACAATTTTTCATTTTAACGTGGCAACCAAGACCTTTCTTTGGCTTTAACGCATAAATCGATGAATGAGACCGTATAAATGAAAGAGACCCCGTTTGGATTTGGAACGCTCGCTGCGTAAATACAACACATAGGTACACATGCACTAACTTAATATTTACAGAAATTAGGGCCTATAGCCTATATGCATACTTTTTCTTTGCGTATCCCCGTTTCTTTTTGCACATGTAATGCACGCGATTATTCGGTAGGACGAATCTGATCTCATTTAATCCTTTGTAAATGTTCTTGGTGAGGAGGTATCCTGTACCTCTGGGCATGAGGGGGAACGCCTGGCATTCGGACGCGTCTTGGCATGCGCAGAAGGAGATGCGAGGGCGTTCCGCGTGCGGCGAGGGCTCTTCCCACTCCAGACTCTCTGGAGTCAGCTCGCTCCTCTTCCAGACGTTTTATGAACGCCACTCAACCAGAGAAAAAAATACATAAAACCGCCTCAAGCAGACCGCCCTGGAAACATTCTCTTCGAGTCCTCGCTTCCAGCTCCAGCACGGCCTTGAGCTATTCTTGTACGGGGACACGCAGTTTCTCATAGCTTGCCTCACGTCTTCACATGGTCAAGTTCAATATTTTTGGAACTAAAATAGTTACTGGAATAGGTGGGAGACAAATTAATATGAGGCTATGCTCATGTTTCATATTATACGGCACCTGTAATGTACTCCATGTATGTTTATTTGTGAAACTGGGATTAAAAGTTACTTTAGCCTACCTAATTGTAATTCATGCAAATGCAGATTACAAATGGATTGCACGCACATATGCTTTATTATGCCTTCAAATCGTGTGAATATTTTTATAGAAATTTCTTGAGCTATTAATAATCTCTAAAAAGTAAACAAGTAAAAAAATAAATCTAATTTGTTCCATCTAAACATATTAAATTGTAAGCTATACTAAAAGGGGGGAAGTGAGCAGAATATATCAAATCAATCATCCTGGCCGAATAAACAAAGAGCAGCATAACAGACTCATCAGTATTCCCAAAGTTTACCCACCAACTATTTATAAAGAATAACTTTCTTAGGGGCTGTTGTAACTAATCGTTTATCTTATATGATTTGTTTCTTTTGAGGTTCATTCGAGCTTCCGCGGTTTTTCTAAATATGGACATAGTGGTTGGGGCCCGGATCCTTTGATTCGTATTAAAAAAGACGTCTATTTTTATTCTGATTTTGAGAATCTCATTCTTAAACCCATCAGGTCGCCATGCATATCTTTGTAGGTGCAGCAAATGCTACTATGATTGTAGCACATTTTACCGTTTTGCTTCATTCCTTAAGTCAACATTCACAGCTGGCAGTAATTGAAATGCCAGGGCTTATTTGTAACCACACCACTATGAGTCCAAATGACTGCTTCCGTTTGGATTTAAAGCTAAATCTGCGTGAAGCAGAGCAGAGGGTCTCTGTCATATTTCTAGAAGAGAAAAGAATGGAAACATTTTGCGGTATGAACTTTAATGATATTTCGTAGTGAGGTGGGCTGTCAGTAACGCAAAAGTTAATTTGCATAGCCAATATTTGGCTGGATGTCATGATTTGTTTTATTTTCTTTACTATTGTGAACAATGAATTGTTGGCTATGATTAAGAAGAAAGCAAATAACTACAGAGCATTCACATAGCCAAACCAAGCCTAAATGAAACGAACATAATAAAAAAACTATTAAGAAAGGAACCGACTGCGAAATGTCGTAGCCTAAATAGCAAAAAATAAATAAAAGAAATAAAGAAGGATACAACGAAAAGTGAGCAAAAATACGAGATTTTAAGCTTAAAATTAGTTGGTTTAAGTCAATATAATGATCAGGAGCATCCTTCATGACAGAATACAGCACCTGCAAACGCTGTATATCTAAGAAACACGCCTATTGATTCTCTGTCTGTTCCTTTTTCTTTTGTCCGACTGAAAAGATTCCCTCCGCGCCAGAAATTGCTCGTAATTGCGACAGACAGATGAAAATCCGCGAGGATGCACAAAAACCAAATGGCTGCAATTATGATTCGATTTAATGAGCACTGCGTAGAAAGGCAGGCACCATGCGGTCAGAAAGTGCGATCAAATCACATAAACTAGACCTACTACAAATAAACAGATTATGCTATATGCTTAATAATAATAATAATAATAATAAATGTAGTAAATATTCCTTTTAAGCGTAATAAGAATATAGAATAAACAGTTTCTTGGTGTTTACACAGTCCATCATCTTCTAAGGACTTGTGATTAAAAATAATAAAACAAACAATGCGCGTTTAAATGTTTAATTGCTCGTTATATAGGCTACGCATCATTTGCTTTATACGCTTTTTTAAATCGATTCTTAAAAACCGAACAAACGTAACTTTATAGGAGATTTAAGTGTGCGTTTCTTTAGTCTAAATATAGAGCTTACGGACTGTTTCAAGCAAAAGCAGAAGGAAACTTCCCAGATGGCACAGCCACCGAAAGCTACGGATTAAATAGTAAGGGTCACATTGTAATTAACCTTAATTGTACACATCATAGAGGCACAGCCATTAAACAGATGCAGAATGGAAGCCGGTTTGTGGAGAGAGTTCGTGCTCATATAAACGCACTTTTTGATCACTCATTTGACTATTTCATTAAGTGTGTGTTTTTAGCGATTTAATTTAGCAAAATAAGATTTTTTCATCTACACACAGGACTGAAAGCTTACTGAGAATTCAAACTCTGTCAAATGATGTCGTGGAGCAGATATGATTATAGGGTATTCTTGATACGCTACACATGGCTCATATGGAAACCCATGGCCCATAAATATAATCACCTCTCGAGAGATGCACAGCGCTAACTACATTACTGCGGAGTAATATTATAATGTACGGAGAAACCCCGCCATAATAATAAGACGTAATGACATTTCATTCCCTGTGCTTTCAATGAGTTCAGCCAGAGATGACATCAGAAACCAAAGAGTTTGGAATGGTGAGGAGATTCTGAAACTCATTACATAATAACCTACATGCATTAAACAATTAACCCTATTAATTCAAAGGTAAACACGCAGGGCTGGAGTTGCACAGCTGTTTCAGGAAGCCTTTTACCCAGGCACACAAAACAAGATGAAACGCTAGATAAATGTTAAGAAACATTTATTTAAATAACAGATATTGTTTTAAAAATGCAGATGCATCTCACGCCTCACAAGATGTCCCATAATTCTTGTCTGGTCAATCTTCACCCGGGAGTTTTGTCAGGATCTCTACACCATCGCTGCTGATTACCACAGTGTGTTCAAATTGGGCCGATCTGAGTATTAACAAACAAAAAAGCACAAATACACACGAGTCATAAAGATTTAGTCATTTATATAAAATCTGTGTGTTTCTACCAGGGGTCTGGGGCCCACAGGGGATTCAGCAAACTTCTTTTCAAATTTCTTTTGTCAGGTAAAAATTGTTAGTTAAAACGTTTTTAAATAATCCCTTAATCCTTATTCAGTAAACCACAATGAGCGCATTGGTATCAAAAATGTTGAGAGCAACTGCCTTAGATGTAGAATTGAAATAAGGTATCTGTTTCCTATATTGCATATTACCCCAGTCAACCTTAAAAATCAGAGCTCTAATCAACCACTGACCAAGGAGTAACACTCTGCTCTCACCTGCCAACAGGGCAATCAGCTCATTTGCAATTAACACTGAAGTGCTCTCCAATGAAATATATGCAGTTAAAGGAAAGTTTATCCCAGAGCACTTAGCTCTCTATGTGCTTCAAATTCTGAGGGTACTTAGTCTTTCCAAGCTAAATGTCAACAGCCAATAGAAATAAAGTTCTTGAAGATTCTCAATAGAAATTGACCACTTATTCTTGCTTGAAGTAATGAATGATTAATGTAGGCTACATTTAAACGGCTGCATTTGGCTCTCGTTAGAAAGGTGGCGAGAGAAGTGTGGGAGGAGAAATTGAACACAACATGCACCTTTTGTTGTCCACAGATACAGCAGTCCACTTATCCTTCAGGATCTTGAATTCTGAGGATCCTTCCATAAGAATGGGTTCTGGAAAAATGGATGGATTAACTTCCTGAAAACGTACAAATACACATTTCCACCGATGCTCTTAATAACATTTAGGAAGAGTACACACATACAGACCTATGGTGAAGGACATGCCCTCTTCCATCTGTAGGTCATTGTCATTGGCTGTAAAAGAAAAAGGAGCATGAACCAGCATTGGTGCGTGGTCCCGAATTAAAAGTAAAACATCTTAGCTAATCACATTAATGAACTGTATTCATATGGCTGCAATAGAGCTTAACAGTAGTAGTTTATATTTATTTGTAAGCATCTTATGCTATTTTCATGGCAAAAACAAAAAAACTACAAGTATAACAAACACAGTAAAAACCAGTAAACAAACAAATGTAAGTTACATAACACAAGACTGTTTTACATTAACACGAGATAAAAATTCTAAAACTTTTTCAGGCAAAATTATACTAAACTTCATTAAAGAGTTTTCAACATACTGTACATAAAAAATGTTTTAACATAGATTAATGAACTAATTAGCTTTACATGGAAAGCTTACAGATGAAATAAAGAGTTAGTTTAATTAAGTCTAACTAATAATTAAGCCATCATTTTCAACTTTCATATTAAAGAATATGTTAGGGCCCAACCTATATTAGATATTTGACTTTCATTTCTAAAGACAATAAAATTAGATCATTTATTTTCATTGTAGGGACTAGCAAAAACAACAACAACCCTATAACATTTTCTTAAAATATCTTTTGTGTTCCACAGAAGAAATTCAGTCATACAGGTTTAGGACGACAAACAAAAAAAGAGTAAATAATTTTTGATTAAAGTATAATATATATGTGATATAGTCTAATTTCTGAATTTCAAGTAAAATAAATGAATAATACATCAAATAAGGATGCATAAACTCTCACCATGATGCCATATCTCTGGATAACCATGGAAATACGTTCCGATCCCATGACCGATAAAATATGGACATACGCAGAATCCATTTGCGTGTGCTATTTTGCTGTAATTCAGAAAGAAACAAAAGAAATCCATCTTTAGCCAGGATTATTCTGGTTTGTATGATACATTGCTTGTAAATTTTCCTCTTTTGGATAAAAGTGTCAGATAAATTATTAAGTGTAAAGTAAACATTTCTAAATTCTAAAGATTCTGGTTTACCCACGAGCCTACACCCAATTAGGGCGTTGCCTTGGAGATGTCAAATTTAAAAGTGTTGCCTACATGTAAACATTTTCACTGTGAATAAGGCATGCTTGAAATGTTCTCGCATAGTTGTTTTTTTTATATTGTGAGTGAAGGAAGGTAGAGGACAAAGGTGTATAACAGACAAAAAGAAAAGACGAAAGAGAAAGAATAAAAGACAGAGACAACGAATTGCAAAGAGAGAGCAGCAGAGAGGATGCTAGGGTGCCAGCATGATAAAAAAATAAAAGCAAGAGATGGAGAGAAGGAGTGAAAGAGAGGTCTAAGTGCTTTTTCCTGAGGAGAGGTAATTGTTCCCTCTGTGTGTATATAATAACAGTGTATGTCCCTGCAGAAGCTCAGAATCCTACGCAGGGAGAGAGAAAGAGAGAGAGAAACAAAAGCATTTGTAGCGAATCAGAGTGAATCAGACATTTAAGATTTGATCAGAACATTGAAACACGAGGAGCCGAATTTCACAAAGAGGCCTCAAGACAACAGGAAGTCATAAATAGGCCCATGATACCCTGTTGCCTGCCTCTTGCGAGCAGATTCAACAGACATGTTCACAGGACAGCTTGCAACATTAACACAACAGTACATGTATTGAGAATCCCAAACTCAGAAAGGAGATTGTAAATATTGGACAAAAACCAAGATAATGGTCAAAGACACATTACAGCATTATCAGTACATGGGCAAAATAATAAATCCTGATGAGACCTTTAACCTCTGGTCTTCAAACTTCAATCTTCTCACTTGAAATGTTTCTTCACACCAATTCTAAGTCAAATGTATCATATTCATGTTATAGAAATCATGTCCAAAATTATATTCTGCAAGAGCGGGAAAATTCGGACCATGTGACTGATAACATTTAGATTTATAATTTGGGGGGAGAAATATCACCACACCCTGAGCTAGAATGAAATCTATTGGTTAAAAGACGATTTTGGGATGTGTGAACTGGTGAAATTGATTTAATTGTTAACCTCATTGACGAACTCAATGCAAGAGTTCATCTTGATTGATTGCAATAGCACCAATTGCTGTAAAATTGGGATTTCTCATATTCATTCTCTCAAACTCACTCTTTTCTCACTTTCTCTCTTCCTGCAGCTCGTACAAATGTGTGTGTTTATTTGTGTAGGTTTATCCAATAAAGCTTACAAGGTAATGTCTTAAACTGCCGATCTTGTAACTGCTTTACACTATAGTCTGGATTTTAATATATAGCATTCAGAGTTGATGCTATGCGGCTTGTTCAGTGATTCTTTGTTTGAGTTAACTTGCTTACACATTGCTTCCTCAGACACAGAACAAATATCTATTGCTGCACTGCACAAAAAACTCATGTTATCCCTTAATTGTATTGTCAAGATAAAATAAAAATAAAATCAGTTATAATGTGAAAGCAAAAATAAAAAATTCACACTTTTTCTAGCTACACGTTTTGACCTTGAACCCATTTCAGAATCTTCACAATAGATATTGTGCACATTTAAGCCTTTGTACTAGAAGTAGAAATTCAATAGGATGTTGTTAAAGATGTTTCTGTACTGCATGTGAGTGATTGAGTATGTCCTCTCTCTGTGAAAAGGCTCCTGCGGATCTTTTCGTGTCTCTGTGGGGAGCTGAATCCACCCTGGCAGAGTCTACGATTCTCAAAGACAGCAGGAGCAAGCCTGTAATTTACATCGCTCGCGCTCTCTCCCCCTCACACACACACACACGGACACTTGCACACATGCACACATCCAACAAGACAAACTAACCTGTAATTTACACCCCATTGCAGGAAAAAACCCATTGCACTCTGGGTAATTGCTTGCTCCGAGCTCACTGAGAAATACATTAACTCTGTGCAGTCCTTCTTCAGACACTACACTATCAAATATCGACTGACGAGGCAAGATTGCTGTCTTTTTTCTACTTTTGTGCACAAGAAGGATAACAGAGAGTTTTCGGGGGTTAGATGTGCTATTTTTAACAAGAGCAAAATGCAATGAATAAAATAACATCACTCTTGAAGGTGCGAGATGCTGTCTGGAATTCAGCCTGTGATGTAATGTGGGATGAGTGTGGGAATGAACACACACCTGATAGTGTTTCCAATGACACACAGAGGTTGACCTGGTCCACAGGCGGCGATGGCCTGATCTCTGCACTGTCGAGCCACATCCACTAACTTCCTGCCCTGTTCATTCACTGAACCCATCAGAAACGTTTCTGAGGTGTCTCCGTGGTAACCTTCTAGATAAACCTACAGAATATATACAGCGTCCACTGTTTGCATTTACACTGGCTGATTCAGCAGATGCTTTTATACAAAGCAACTTACAAATGAGAGTATCAAAACAACAAAAGAGTAACAATATATAAGTGTTATGACACCGTTTAGCCTAACACAGTTTTTTTTTTTAATTTTTAAATAAAAAGTAGACATTACAGAGGCAGAATATATAGCGTTAGTGTTAGAGAGTCAAGTTATTACGATATTTATTGTATATACTATATATTTATAATAATTAAAAAGAAAATAAGTAGAATAGAATAGAATAGAGAGCACTAGTGTTTAAGAAAAAGAATAGATAGAAAAGAAATAGAATAGAGTTTTAGTCATAGAGGGAAGAGAAGTGTAGAAGGAAGAGATATTTCAAAATATTTACAGATTCTTAGGTGCATAAAAGACTTTATTAATTTGAAATCTAACAGCAGTTAACAAGACTCACTGTGACATCTATATTGATGATATCTCCATCCTGCAATGGCCGACTAGAAAACAAAACAAAGCATACTGACAGTAAGATGTTAAAAATAGATGCATACATACATGTTAAAAACTTCTAAATTAATTTCTATATATTTGTGGATGCACAAAGTATGAAGAAGCCTCCATAGAGCAGAATACAATTATTCAAAAAATTAAGCAGCTGGTGTGTTCTTAGGATTTTTTTTTAACCAAACTGCTTATTAATATTTGAAAAAAATATATAGCCTAGAGTCATGAGGTGCAACCATTAAAATCATGTGGTGCAACTAACATGCAGAAAAAACCTTGATGTTGTTACTCTATTAAAACGCTTCAGTTATGAATTAAAATGTACATTTTTATCTTGACAAACGTATTTCTTTTATTTCATTAACTCGCATCTATTTTAAATTAAATGGGATTACTTATTACTTGGTTACACCACACCACCTTTTGAGTCAATGCATTCAGACCTTTCTTGAAAATGGTTTAAGTTTTTAAACGAAGAACACAACACAAACACAGAAAGCACATTACAATCCTGCTACTAGAGGGCAAACATCCTGAAAAGTTTATCTCCAACCCTAAACACACCTACTCTAATTAACCAAGGTCTTTAGAAGTGGTGGAAACAAAGTCTTTAAGTTTAAGTCTCCAAAGCTAACAGAAAAATGTGTAATGCTGCAGCACACTAGAGAGAATGGATATCAATGGAGAGGCTTCAGTACCCTGAACAAAGCAGGTTATCATTTACTAAACCGACAACCTGCCCATTTTCCTTCAACCTGTTTGCCATTAAACATTTATTTTGGAGTAAAAATAAGATTAGTCAACGACCATTTTGAAACGGGTACTAATCAGTTAAGGCACTTCTCATTTATTTCTATAGAATCTGACAAGAGTGACTGACTGTCATACAGCTCTAACAGAAATACAGCACGGCATGCATGATCCAAGATGGATGTTGCGCTTTCTCCAATGGTAGAACCACAGAGGTTAGAGTTGTTAGTATAAATATCTGCTGGAAACATCTAGGCATGTGTGTTGGAGCAGGCTGTAGCTAAACTCTGCAGGATGTTGGCCATTCAGAAGCCACTGACACATACAGTATACTAACAAAACAAAGCACAGACATGCAGTCACAACCAAGCACGAGTTACCTGTCTGGAATGCCATGGCATACTACATTGTTAACAGATGTACAGACTGACTTCGGAAAGCCCCCGTAATGTAAAGGAGAGGGGTAGGCATTGTGATGAATGGTTTCCTGATGGACTATAAAGTCTATTTCATCTGTTGTCATACCAACCTAGAAAACAAACAATATTGTGACAGCATCTACAAGAAAACAATTCAAGGACGTGTCCTATCAAGCTTACTCACTGTTACATTCTCCAATTTCAGAAACGTATAGGGTATACCTTTAAACTCTTTCCTGCCAGCAGCAGTATGTGTCTGGCTAGTTGACATGCTCTTTTCAATCCCTCGATCTGCTCCTCATCTTTAATCTCTATGTAATCTGGCCACTCAGGTACTTTACTGGATGCAATATAGTCAGGCTTCTGAATGTGCTGAGAGAATGAGAGTATATAAAGCTCAATTATTTTTATCTATATTAATCAACATTAAATTGTTAGTATAGTTTGGGCAGAATTACCTTGGGTACAGCATAAGAAGGGCGCACTACTGCAGGCCGGACCACACTGTGAGAACTATTTGATTTCTTCCAGAAGAAACATCGGTGAGGTGGGCTTTGGTGGGCAGCAGATGAGCTTCTATGGCAGCTGGGAAGCTGTGCTACTCTCTGTAGCAGCCTTAAACCACCTACACAGCCAAAGAGATGAACAAATGATGTGATTGTGCTCTACGAAGTGGATTTCTAAATCACACTTAACGAATATACTTTAATTAATCATGCTGTAGTAAGATAGGTAAAAAAAAAAAAAAACTTGAACGCACTTGACATCTTAATTGTGACTTCTTAACTTTTAAATATTGTTGCATTCAAATCCTACTGAGAAGTTTGTATTCATGGGTTAGGATGTCATAATTATAATGTCAGGCATGTTTAAGTCATTTGTTCGAAGCAAGCAACTCGTGTGTTTAATTCAAACAATTTTTAAATGACTCTTTTGTAGCATTGAATTAAATATTTAATTTTTATATTGATGAATTACATTATATAAAAATACATATACACAACCGTTCAAAAATTTGGTGTCAGTAAGATATTTTATGGTTTTTAAAAATGTTTCTTCTGCTCATCAAGGCTGCATTTATTAGATTAAAAATTCAGAAAAATCTGTAATATTGTGAAATATTATTTCAATTTAGAATAACTGTTTTCTGTGTGAACATATCTTAAAAACCAATTTATTCCTGTGATACAAAGCATCATTACTCCAGTCTTCAGTGTCACATGATCCTTTCAGAAATCATTCTAATACGCTGATTTATTACTAGAATTGTCAATGCTGGAAACAGTTTTGCAGCCAAATATATTTTTTGGAACCTGTTATTTATTAATTTATTTTCCCCTCAGGATTCTTTGATGAATAACAAGTAAAAAACAGCATAATTTTTTATCAAATATAAAACATTTCTAAAATGTAAATCTATGCTGTGACTTTTTTGTTAATTTAATAGATCCTTGGTTTATAAAAGTGTTCATTTCTTTTAAAAAAGAAAGAATAAAAATGTACTGATCCCAAACCTTTGAACAGCAGTGTAACAGTAAACGACTGTAACAGTAGTTCTGAACATCATTATCCATTTTAAATAAATGTTTCTCTTTTTAATATTTGAATGACATTTTAAAAAACTATTAAGCAGCTCAACTGCTAATAAAACATCAGCCTATTAGAATGATTTCTGAGAGGATCATGTGACACTGAAGACTGGGGTAATGATGCTTTATAAGACAGGAATAAATTACATTTGAAGATTTCACACAGAAAACAGTTATTTTAAATTAAAACAATATTTTAATCTAATAAATGCAGCCTTGATGACCAGAAAAAACATCTTTAAAAACTATTAAATATCTAACTGACCACAAATGTTTGAACGATAGTGTACATAATTATCAAATCTACATAATTTCTATAAAAATATCCCAATAAAATATCTTAAACTACACTTGCATGCAAAGTTAACATCTGTTCTCAGACCTTGTGAATCAAAACCCCATTCCCTCTCTCAAAAGAATAACACAGCTGCAATGTAAACAAAAGTCCACTACAACACAATGCAACAATGCTCACATAATATGCTTAATTTTGAACGTGAGCCACAAATTAATATAAGGAGATCTACCACACCTCAACAAACTTGTTGTAACTCATGCCAACAAGGACAAAGTTTTGTCATCAGAAAAAAAAAAGAAAAAGCTAAAAAGAACTGCGACCAAAACACAGTGGTCAAAATCCCAAAATAAGTGCAGTTATACACAGGAGAGGGCTAGAGTTACAAAGATGAAAACACCAGCAATGAAGGGAGTAGCTCGGAAGCAGTTGGGGGCAGCTGGGGGGTTGAATAAAGGCAGTGGTGGGTTAACCCAGGGTGGGGTAGCGGCTGTGTGTAGTGACAACAATTTGGGTGGTAGAGAGCAAAGGATGTGGCCAAGGATGTGGACTGAACTGAATTCCCTTTGTGTGTATGTGTGTGGTCGACTTTAGACTTAGTCTTGTGCTTTAGCTGCAATATATAACCCTGACTTCAGGACTGCAGTACATCAATGTCACGTGTCAACCTTAATGTCCGTTTATTGTTAGCAATTGCTCTGTAACCCCAAAGATAACATTCTCAGCACATATATTAATTTTCCTAAACATAACATTAATATATGCAACTGGAATTTGTGAGCTCCAACTGAAAAAAGCATGCCAAAATTCTAGTTTGATTTATTATTGCTGTAGAAAATCTATTTCAATACCTCATTACTTCGTATTATATATATATTATTTTGTTTGAGTTTAATAGGTTTATTAAACCATGTTCCTCTCATAAATAACCAGTGACATGTTAACTTGGTATTTTTTGAGCATGCACTGTATTGTTTAGTATGCTGTTTCTGTTTGTCCTAAAATATTCCTTAAATATAATCTTTAAAGAAAAATCTTTTAAATCCTTGATAGAAAAGTGATGAAAAAAGATTCTGTGTCAGGAGACTCAACATTTCACATTTGGGTAATAATTCACTTAAATGTAAAAGAAAAGCAGACGATGAGGGTTGTATGCTTCTTTTTCTATTTACTTCCACTGGACCCACAAAGACTCTGCCAAACCAGCAAACAATAAAGAACTCCAACACAGTGCCATGAGGCCAGCCTTCTTGCAGTCTTGTTCCTGTAGTCTTGTATAAGACTCCAAAATGCAGGACATAATGCATCACTTTTATTTATATAGCGCTTTTAACAATACAGATTGTAGCAAAGCACCGAACATTATGAAGTAGAAGAACAAAGTGATGGTAATGTATAATGACGAGAATTAAACTATTAATTTATCAAATGCTGAGACGGTCTCTGTAGTCAAGACGACGATAGTCACTAGAAATCAGGTGTCCCCAACTAAGCAAGCCAGAGGCGACCATCCATGAGAGAATGGGGAAAAACCAGGCATGGGTCCATTTCTCCTCTGACCGGACGCCCAGCACCTAATTTCCAGTTCAATTTTAAGCACATATCAGATTGTGCAAAGGACTTATAGTGTGTGTGTGTGTGTGTGTTTTTGTAAAAAGTAGACGAATTGTGACACAGGTCTAAACTGGAGTAAGTATGAAAGTTTGAAAGTCTGCATAAAAGTTTTAATTGCATGCTATGTGCCTGCATACATGGCACATATCATATATCATAATTTTAACTGGAAATAACTATCCATCTATCCTTTTTACAAATGTTACCTTTATTTGATCGTAAATAAAAACAGTAATACTGTGGAATATTATTTACGTTACACGTTAAAATAACTAAGTATCATTGGCAGTGGACAAGTGAAAAGGTGTGTCCATGTCGAATCATTAAGATATTAGGCTATTTGTCTGGAAGGTTATGGCTATATATATATATTCCGCGTAGACTGCAGCTTAAATAATATTAAAAATTACATGTTAGCGACTACTGTCTCGTTTGGGTCACTAGCTTGCCTCAGTCTGCATGTTTATGTTATACAAATGAAATGAAAAATTAATGAAAATCTAACTAATCCTAAAGTAAACTGTAAACGTACCTGTTCTGTAGAAGCATTGAGCGGCACTGGGCGCAGCCATGTTTCCCACAGAGCAGAGTCACGTGCTCTTCCAAACAAACAGTAGCGTGTTTTACACTAGAGTTGAAACTGATGAGATTTATTTTATACGTAGCATGTTATTTATCCACAAATGACTTGAATGCAAGTCAGTATGGGCTTGGCAAAAAAAAAATCATGCCATAAAATCTCCAGAAATTGACGTCAATCATCAGCTAACTTGTTTTCTTTAGATTATTTTATTATTTTAGATTTTGCCTAGCATATATTTTAACAAACGTTTCTTATCTTTCTTAAAGTTTAACACTCCTGTTTGTGATTTTTTCCCCTTTACTTTTCATTTTATGTCTATTGTATTTCAAATGAAGTGCTGATTCTTTGTTGATAAAAAAAAATGTGATTAAATTAAACATTCTTTCGAAATGCAGCACATTAAAGACATTTATTAATTTATTTGTTTGTTTATGCAGTTAATTGCATTTACCTTAACCGTTCTTCTAAATATATGTGTGAATTATGCCTTCTGTCTATTAAAATAACCTTTGAATAGAAAATACAGAAATCCGGGAAAATCTCCAGCTTAGATTTAGGTGATTTATTGACTCAGTCTTTTTTCTTTCTTCAGTTTTTCAATAGCACTGAGCATCCTTAACAAAAAAGCAATTTGTATAAACTTGTTAAGCAGGCATTTTTGCCTTATTTCCATACATAATGACCCTCAATCTTATCTGCAGGGCTTGTACATTGTGTAGAGTGAGTGAAAAGAGTCAAGACAAAGGGGATCTGACTCTCCAAGGCCAGGGAACATAAATGAGGGGTGTGAGATCAAGGCAGCTCTGCACCTGCTGGTGGCAAAGACCCCCTCGACCTCAGACCAACTCTTCTGCAGAGACTGAGCCCAAACAATAATGGTCGTTTTTGGAATACAGAAGACAGAAGGACATTTGTGATTACATAATGTCATGGTTGGATGGTATTTTCCCAGCTGCGCATGTTAACTATAAGGATTATCCCTCTGAATGATAAGATAATGCCATACTGTAAAATCTTTCCTGTTTTTGAACTAAATCAGTAAGAGTAAGTTTATTTCAACATACCTAGGCATACATGTAATATGCTTATTATGTTTTTATATATGAAAACTATTAGAAATTGTAAAGATTTTATATATTCGCATATATAGCCTATATCTAGCCCATACAAATACATGTATATCCATCCCAAAATCTGTCAATATGTTAATTTTATATGTAAAAATAAAAGATTTAAAAAATGTATATCAAAAATGTATATAAATATACATATCCTTGCTGTTTTAATAAAGTTGCATGTGTAAATATAATATATATTGCTGACATATGCGGCTGATATAATACCAAATAAAACAATCATCACAGATATTATTTACATATGTGCAAATACATATTTTACTATGAGGATTTTATATATGTTATACACTTCTTCATCTCCTAGAATGTACATATGTAGAAATTATATCGCTTTATAGCTAAAATATATGACAATATCACTCTTGATGAAGGGCAATATTTAATATAGGATTGTATGTTATAAATCATAAATTATATACATAGATTATGGGCTATTTATTTCCTGTTCCTGTAAAATGTATTTTCCTAATCACTGAAATGAATTGAATTGCAGGCATATTTTCTAGTGTATATGATTGCACAGTCAAAAGTAGCAAACTAATTCCTCTTCTTCTCATAGCATGTGGTTCACTGTAAAGCACTCTTCATACTTTCAAATATGGCTTCTGTGTGAGTCACAAAGTTTTCCAGTTTTGGAACCAGCTAGGTAAGACTGTACGTGCAAGACTGTAATTTCTGACCTGCGTCAAAACACATCAAGCATGTTTTCTCTCACCTGCAGACTGCATCGTTTGTATTAAAACATGACGTTTCGCTTCAGTAAAGTGACATTCATATGAGTTATTAATGATTATCTGAGTCTTTTAGTTCATTATTCAGTGAATCATTGAGGAATTTATTCTGCCCTCTAGTGATCTGAGGCTCTGACTCGTGTATATCAGAATATAATTATATGAATGATGATGATGTGATCTTGTTACAAGTTTTTAAACATTGAGCATAGCCAGTCACCTTCCAGCTGCATGCGCTGCTCTGAAAACAAATATCTAAGGACAGAAATGCACTTAAAAAGCTGTTGTATATGTGAGATATTTATAAATCCAATTTTGCATGTGCAAGAATTTTTATATTTATGACCATAATTATATTTATTTAAATTCTGAATGGGTATACTGTGTTTTATATAAATATATATGTTTGGATTGTTCATGAACAGATTTTAATTTTAATTAAGACACAGGTGCCTGTTATTAACATTATGCAAAGTGCAATTACAGTCCAACATGATGATCATTCATCATCACAGAATTATGATCTAGTATGATAATAAACCACTTTGGGTGTAATTAATAAAACCAGCATGTGTTTAATAGTTGAAATAGTTACCATTCTGGTGGTTGCTGGTTTTACATTTCAGTATTTGTTAAAACCATGCAGGTCATTTACTTTTGGTTAAGTTACCCTATAGGTTTACACTACCAGTCAAATGTTTTTAAACAGTAAGATTTTTATTAAGGCGTCTCTTCTGCTCACCAAATCTGCATTTATTTTCCAGAAATTATAATTTATTTTTTTTTGCAAGTATGCATTAAATTGATCAAAAGTGATGATACAAAGAAACTACTTTGCTGTTTTCAACATAATAATAATTATAATAATGCGATTTTAAAAATAATAATAAATAATAATGTTTTGTAAGAGAAATTGGAAAAGTTACATATGTTGCATCTATACATAAAATAAGGGTAATCATGAAAACCATGTAAAGAACTGAAATAGTAACAGTAAATTAAACAAATATTAAAACGTATTTTTAAAATAGGCTATATAACTTTAAATGATATTAAATATTGTTTCACATTGTAAACATTTAGAAGGCATCGCAAAAAGCTTTCAGCAATGCTCCATTGTAAGTTAAGGGCCACGAAAAAAAAATACGCATAAAATACGCATACACTGAGGTGACGATGTTTTTAAAATGACATCAGCTTTACAGCACTTTCCACACACGACGTGCATGATCTTGGATAATAAGGACTCTATTGCTCTCTAGTGGTGTAATAAAATAAACCAACTTTTTTTTTCAACTTTTCAACTCTTTTAGCTCCACCCCATTACATACATCAAAATGGCCAGTCAATAGCTTTCGAAGTGTCTAGAATGTTAAGGGATATACAGAATATACAAAACAGAATATACGGTGGTTGCATGGATAATCCAGATAGCTGTGTAGTTCAAACATTGTGTGTCATTTTATTTTCTGTGCTTTTCCAAATACGGAACAGAACATTTCCGTCTCTGAATCACTCCGGAATAATATTTAGTTGGCGCACCGGTGCACACGTGGGTTAACTGTGTGGTGTGTTTTGGTGGAGCGGCTCCTCAAAACCACCGTCGGTACAGTTATTTGGACCATGCTGAAATCCAAGACATTTGTGAAAAAGACACGCGCTGGTGGAGTGTTGAAAATAGTGCGCGAACATTACCTGAGAGATGACATCTGGTGTGGAAGTGAAGTGTGTAAGGAGTGTAAAGATGAAGCGCCTGTGCTGCAAGAGGACGCGTGCATAGAGAGCAATCTGTGCTCATATCCTCACTATTTAATCCCAGACACCAATGTACTTTTGCACCAGGTACTTATTTATTTAAATTAATAGCTGCTTATTATAATTAGCCTATTTGTTCTGAACAGCTTTTGTAAACAATTTGTTAACTGTCATTAAAGTAGCCTACATTATTTGTAGATTTGTGGAAATCGTGAATCTTGCTTAGTAATAATAAATTCTTTATCAGAAAAACTAATATTTCAGCGTTGAGGCGATTTTTTTTAGTATTTCATGTTTTCTGAAATGTTTTAATATGTAGGTTAAATGGGACATTTCTATAATAAAATATGCCCTAATTTTCATGTTTTCAGAATAAAATAATTTTGTTAAGCTATTGGTGTTAAGGAATAAAAAAAATAAAATAATCGCTTCATAAATCAGAATAAATATTTTTTTAACCAAAATTCTAGCAATAATAATTCTATATATTAGCTGTATGGTAACATGAGTAAAACCTTTGTTAGTGCTGCCTGAAGAAACCTAAAGGAAAAAGCTTTGAAAGATAAACAGCCTTAAATAAATAAATGTGACTCTAGACCACAAAACTTGGCAATATTGATATTTTTATACTTTAGATTTATACATCACTGTATAAATAAGATTGCTGAGGGTGCAAAAAAGTAATGAGGAAATCTTAGGTTTTTATATATTTACAGTAGAAATTATGCAAAATATCTTTATGGTACATGATCTTTACTTAATATTCCAAAGGTTTTTTTAACATGAAAGAAAAATCTATAATTTTGATGCAAATATACTACAAATATATACTTGATACTTATGACTGGTTATGTGATCAAGGGTCACAAATAGTGAATTCCAATATAAAGTCACAAATAGGTAAATATAATGTAATAAAAAAAATAATAATAATGTAATAACAAAATAATGTAATAAAATAAACACAATGTATTTTCAGGATGCACATTTCATAATTGACCAGTCCAGTGCTTTTTTACATAGTTTTGTCCGTAGTGTCTTGCCTAAATGAGATAAAACAGATTTGGTATTTAATTCTGACAGATTGACATCCTTGAGGACCCTCTGATCAGGAACGTCATCATTCTTCAGACTGTTTTACAAGAGGTCAGGCACAGGAGTGCTCCAGTCTACAAAAGAATCAAGGATGCCGTTCATGAGAAGGAAAAGCACTTCTACACCTTCACTAATGAGCATCACAGGTAACACATCCTGAGAGGCTGCATTCATCCTAACGCTTACTTTTGATTTGGCTTGAATACAAGTGTACAGACAGTGCTTGATGTTATGGCCATGCGTGTCTCATTTTTATTTTTTTAAGGGAGACATTCATTGAACGAGAGCAAGGGGAAAGCGCTAATGATCGCAATGATCGAGCCATCCGTGTTTCTGCTAAATGGTACACAGATCACCTCGCTAAAAAGTCCAATGGTGGTTCACTGAAAGTGGTTCTGCTGACCGATGATCGGGCCAACAAAGAGAAGGCAGAGCAGTGTGGTCTGATTGTGTACAGATGTAAGAGACATTTGAGGATTTATTCATTTTTTTGGTTTTTGCATTTATTAGATTGCTTCTCTTCACATTCTTCATTGTCATTTTTAAATGATATTTTAAAAGATAACTATTCATTGATATTTTAATTGCCATAGTTGTGAAATTTGACCATTTTCAAAAATGAATGAAGATTTTGTTTGTCTTTTCTTTTCTCGTGTAGGTGAGGAGTACATCAAGAGCCTAATTGGGAACCCTGAGCTTGTGGACAGACTTGCGTTGCAATCTGATGATCAAGTGCGTTCACTGTGATGGATGATCAAGAAAGCATTTAGTTTTCATGTTTTGTTTTTTTATTGTTTTATGTTATATTGTATGATGGTGTGATTAGTCTTTTATGATTTTTTATAGAATAAAATCACTGGCAGTAAGTTACTGTTTCCAGAACATCTACCGTTATCCAGGATTCAGAGTGGCATTAAGAATGGAGTATTCCTTCAAGGCACGTTCCATGCCAACAGAGATAACTATCTGGAAGGCAATGTCTTTATAAATAGAGAGGGGGAGGATATCAATGAGGTAAGCTTGTGAAGTAGAAAGAAAACGTCACTGGTGCGTCACTTTTTATTATATATAATGAATGCTGTTTTCCTAGGATTTGTTTTGTTGTTGTACTTTTTAAAGTGTGTTCACCCAAAGATGGAAATCTACCTTCCAGACCTTTCACTTGCTCATCAATCGAACTTCTTCAGTGGAAAGAGTGCCGTCACAGCTAAAAAAAAAAAAAAAAAATCCACAAGTAATCCACATGACTCCAGTCCATCAGTTAACATCTTGGGAAATTAAAATTTGTGTGTTTTTAAGATACGAATCCATCATTCGCAAGTTCACGCTTCTTCATTAGGGAATGAATAAAAGCAAATTTGGCGTGCTGTCTGAGGAGTGAGCCGGGAGAATCGGGAGACTCCGAACCATAGGCGAGGTTTAGTGGTTCGGCTCGATGGAGCTAGAGGAGGAGGTGGGGAAGATGAGGGGTGCACAAAAACGAGATGCGGATGTAGGGAAAATGGGTTATTTATAGTGGGAAGGAAGGATTTGATTGGGTGGTCGTAACAAGGAGATTGATTAGAAAAAACGATGCCAGCCGCGATTAATTTGTCCAGTGTTCCTCCCGAAACTATCTTATTATCAAAACATTCACTTAGGACATTTTTAACTTCAGACTATAGATTCCACTGAAAATAAAAGTTCATGGTCCGTAATAACACTTCCTCCTTCCTTCCCAGGAGAAAGTGAAATTATGGATCGAGGACTTATGTTGTAGCTGGATGGGGTTTAGCTGAGTGTAGTGTTTTTAAATCAGCTGTCCTAACTCATTCTGACAGAGGATCCATTGGTGAGCAAGTGATGTAAAGCTACATTTCTCTAAATCTGTTCCCATGAAAGAAAAAAAACTCATCTTGGTTGGCCTGAGTAGATTTTAAGCAAATTACTATTCCTTTAAAAACATTTGCGAGCAGAAATAATTTTTAACATGTTCTGGCAGGTTCTACTTCAAGGCCTTCAGAATTTAAACCGGGCTGTTCATCAGGACGTAGTGGCTGTTGAACTATTTCCCAGAGAACGCTGGCTTGCTCCATCATCTGTTGTGCTGCAGGATGATAGTCCAAATGATGAAGATGCTGAGGACAATGAGACTGAAAATAAGGTAGCAGAAGTCCCATAACATAATTTGACGGTTAATATAATTACTCAATTTATTTAAAGTCATTGTTTAGTTCAATCTGAAGCTGTGTAGTGTAGAACCTCTTACTGTAATGTGTGTTTGCATAATTTTATGACTGATGATCTTTTTTTCTCCTGCTGTTGTGTTGTAGCTGAAGGGTGTACCGTCAGACTCCAGCATTCTCAAGCCCACTGGACGAGTGGTGGGCATTATAAAGAGGAACTGGAGGCCTTACTGTGGAATGCTCTCGCAGTCGATGATCAAAGAGGTAACAGAGTTTCACAACTGTTTAAATAATGTAAAACGTTATCCTTTGTGGTGTTAGGATCATCCTTCTCACTAGCCAATTTTCAGCTCGGTCTATTTTAAAGACCACTCTCAGCTTGCTTGAAATGATTACTGGGGCATGTTCCATAAACCAAGATTAGAGTATAAGCCAGGTTTATTTCAGTTATTCTGACTTATTGCCAGTTAATTTGTATTCAAATAAGTCAGACTATCTGCCATAAGCCTGGCTTATTTGGTAAACTTGTTTTATGGAAC
>JAUCNO010000626.1:9245141-9255473 GCA_032353835.1 Enteromius viviparus | reverse complement strand
ATTAAAATAAGTCAGACTATCTGCCATAAGCCTGGCTTATTTGGTAAACTTGTTTTATGGAACAGGCCCCAGGACTTTCCATAACTGAAAATATTTTCAGAACTTTTTTTAGTCCTCGAAATCATAATTTTTAAATTCAATGCTTTTCCATCACAAAGTATTCCTAAATATTGTGTTGTGCAACATTTCAAAAAGAAAAAACCTGTGCTATATATGCTTCCTTAAAAAGACAAAGCACATGGATTGGATCAATTTAGATCAGTCATGTAAAAAAACAATGGAGCATTTTACTGTGATGCCTTTTTGTTTAGAGAATATATTAGAAGTCTGATGTCATCATCTGTAAGAAACAACAGCTAGCAGATAAACAAGACTACCACCATTTTGATCTACACATTTTATTACAATTCAGATGCATGTCACCATAATATGTATACCTTGTAGTATCTCCATATGTTTGTTAGTGATTGCTTAATTCATAAATATATTTTAAAAAAAAGGCCCTATAAAAACAGCTAGAAGAAAAGGTTATACATATCTTCCACCCTCTTTTAGCAAATCATAAATTGAAAACTACTTTTCACAATCAATAAAACCCATACATAATCTTAAATCTAATTCAAGTTTCCTCAGTCCCAAAGTCATCTCATTTTTGGTTTTGGAGCAAGAATAAATAATACTGTAGATTGGTCAGTACAAAAATTTCACAAGGCTCAGACAATAAAACCAACCACAGTATTCAGCATTCAATGAGATGACATGAGCACCAATACAGCTTAATGCGTCACGCGTTTCCTCCACAGCTCTGGGAGCAAGAGTAAAGTGCCTGGTCTGTCCCTCATGCTCAGTGCGGCAGGGCGAACAACTGCAGGACAAAACATTTCTTAGTGTGGTTATGCGCAAAATAAACTACAATACAGTGTAGTTTGTGCAAAACTAAAGAAACAAAACAGCTGAATGCAGCATTAAAACGTGATAAAGAGTGAATGATGTTTTCCCTGTTTTACTAGAGTGTGCATGTGTGTGAGACTTTACCTTTGGTTTAGTGTGTCTAGTGAAAGGTACACCCTCTTCAGCAGTGTGTGTGTCCAGCATGTCCTTACTCTGGCTGTCTGAACTGAGTGTGTCCATTAAGCTGGTAGTGCACACTGAGTAAGTGTTATAACCGCTATCCACCTGCAGAAAACACGAGGGACAGATTAAGCTTAACAACTGGCTGGAGCTTGCAAAAATACATTTATAAAGCATAGACTTAGTTTTATGCTTAGTCTCATTAAACAGTGAAACTACCATCATTAAATTAATAGTAACAATAATAGTAATCTGTAAATAAAATGCATTTTGATAATGTTTTATCCATTGCAATTTTTTTCTTCTTCTCAGTACAGCAGCAGCTGCTTTCAGCCAGTTTTGCAGTGGTTTTATGTCAGCTGCACCTGCTGGAGTACTGATGAAACGACTCTTTAATTAATGGTCTAGTGTTTAGAAGGCCACTTGGAAGCAGCAGGTATTCCGGTCATCTGACAGCACGCATACTAACCTGCATGCTAATGTCGTTCGGTGTAATGCTTCCTTCTGCAAGCAGGGATACGAACATGTGCGTGCTCTCGGCGTTAGGCACACTGCCTGTTCGAGAGCTGGACAGTCTAGCTGGTGACACAGTGTCCTCTTCAGGAACCCAACCACAGGATTCCTCTCTGCTCCTGCTGATGACCTCATCCTCATTTTCCCTACTGCTAGTCTCATTATTTCCTTCAACGTCCTTCACGAACTGCTCATCTTGATCCATTTGCTCTGATATAGCCACAGAGGCCTCTGACTCACTTTCCCCAGATTGGTGTACTTCTCGCTGAGCATGAGGTCCTGTCGAGTTAACATCCAGGTCCATGGTGGGTAAAGGTTCACTGGGATGGAGGCTCTCCTTGTCCAGGAGCTTTGGGTGAAATATAGGGGAAATGTGAGTAGGAGAGGCCCACATACAGGCTCTGCTTCTGGGTCGGGATTGAAAGGGGGAGCAGCTTCGAATAGGGGAGCAGCCCTCCACCAATGGGCTTTCTCCACATCGGTTCATGTCAATGTCTGAGCTGCCCGAAGGATTGCCAGCGGGGGACAAAAATGACAGCCTTTTCCTCTCACCTAAAAAGACAAAGTTTATTGTCACTTCACATACACTTATCCAGAGTCCAAGTGGGGGTTTGTGAAGAGCTAAAAATTATATTGCAAAAAATGTATTACAAAAACAGATTTTATTTTGGCCATTTACTTGCATGTGAACATTACCCGACATTAGAGAACCATGAACATACAAAAGAGTTGTTGAAGGGATAGGTCATTAATTACCCTCGTGTTTTTCCTACACCCGTAAGACCTTTGTTTATCTTTGGAACACAAATTAAGATACTTCTGATGAAATCTGAGAGCTCTTTGAGCCTGCATAGACAGCAATGCAACCGAGACGTTCAAGGTTGTAAGAGAATTGTGAAAATAGTGACATCAGGGGTCCGACTACTTTTTGTGCGCAAAGAAATCAAAAATAAGGTCTTCATTCAAGCGTTTCTTGTCTTCTGTGTTAGTCTGTGACATGCAAGTCAGCATTCGGATGCAGAACGTCTATCTCTCTTGGTATAATGTCTGTATATTCTGGTTCAAATAAGTAAAGCTGGGCAGAAAATTACAAGTCATCATCTGTTGAAATCTTTAGTAAACAAGCTCCGGTGCATCTGGGTTCTGTGTTACAACACTGGCTCCTGTGTCAGCAGCATCACAGAGTAACGGTAATCTTAAGAACACATGGCAAAGAGGAAAAAAAGTAGTTTTTATCCTTTGCACACAAAACGTATTCTTGTAGCTTCATAAAATTATGTTTGAACCATTGCTGTCACATGGACTATTTTAACAATGTCCTTACTACCTTTCTGGGCCTTGAACATGGTAGTTCCATTGCTGTCAACAGGTGCTCTCAGATTCCATCAAAAATATATTTTGAAGATGAACACAAGGCTTACGGGTTTGGAACGACAAGAGGGCGAGTAATTAATGACAGAGTTTTCATTTTTGGATGAACTATGCCTTTAAATGATTGAAATATCATAGGCTACTTTATGTCTGTTTGTAAAACTTATGTCTAAAGAGGTTCGGCTGACAAAAAAGGTTAGAGGAGATATATATAGTATATATATAAACTGGCACCATCTCAGATTCCTCACCTGATACAGGCGTCACAGAGTGCTGAAGTCTGATCGGTGACAGAATTGGAGACTTGAAAGCAGGGGACGATCTCTCTGAAAACATAGGACTTGCAACACTGCCCAGACTGTACGCTCGACCCTGGCCTTGGATGGGACTGGATGAAAACTGGCCCTGAGAATTATAGATAAAATAAAATATTACATTTTAAAGATCTCAGATATCAAGTACCCTTGATCCATATTTTATTGTTCTAATTCTAGTTTAACCCTGGTGTCATCATCTCTGATCTGATACATACAGACAAGGGCGTCCCAGTTGGAATGCCACACTGAAGTGGAGAGACAATAACAGAAGACATCATCTCTCGACTGCTGGGAGGAACATTGTGGGAATGTCTGTCTGGGCTGGAAGGGGTTGAGGATTCAGAACCACTGTCATGGCCGTCAAGAAACAGCTTCCGCCGCAAAGAGGAGGAGCTGAGGCTCTCCTGAACCTGTTCGGTTAGCTCTTCTGTCTTGTAGTAATCACCTTGTATAACAGAAAGGAAATCGTCAAGTTATTACTAATATGTACCAAAGCAAAGAAAAGCATGCAAATATTTGCCACACTTAAATTATTAATAGACAAGTTTTAGAGGTGCAGTGACAGTCAGACTGTTAACAATCTTATTGTACTTGACCTAACATTGTACTTCAAGGTCAAATGCACTTTCAGGATTTTGGGGAAGATGTCTTATTAGGGATAAAAGTCGTCAATGCATAATAAAATTTGTAGAAATGTTTTAATTTGAATAAAAGGGTAACCATGTAAGATTTTCCCCTATTTACTTAATATTTTATTAATTTTAACTTATTATTAACTTATAATTTTTTTGTTTTTAAAAGGACAATTATTTATTTTTTTTAAGTTAATGCCTTTTTTTATTACAAAAAAAAAAAAATGAATATTTTAAAACGTAATTTATTCCTTTGAAGCAAAAGCTGAATTTTCAACATTACTGCAGTCTTTGTCATAATCATTATAGAAAACACTCTCATTTGCTGCTCATTAAATTCTTCTTAGTATCAACGTTTAAAACAGTTAAACTGTTCATAAATTTTTTGGATTGTTAAAATCATCAAAAGAACAGCATTTCTTTAAAATAAAAATCTTTACCATCACTTTTGATCATTTTAATGCAACACGGAGAGGAAAAAAACACTTACTGACTCCATACCTTTGAACAGCACTATATTGTTAGGTACGTGTAAATTACATGCTTAACTTCATTTTGAAATAATAATTAAAAAAAAAAGAAAGTTACCCAAAACTTTTTCAAGATTGAAGTCCACAGGCAGAGACAGGACAGTCTGACAGATGGCTAAAACACAACAAGAAGACCAATTACTCTAAATCTACATAGATATGTATTATACTTTACAGTGGTGATCAGTTAGAGATGCTGAACAAACCATTTATTTTCTTTGACGACTGAAGTGTTTCTGTTACCAGTGGGGACAAAGGACCTAAAAAGAGACAATTTAAGTTAAAATCTAAAAACTACTTTGGTTGTAGCATGAAAACATCTCTCTCCTTTATGTGCCGTGACTTACTTTTCTGATGTGGTATTTTTACCGATGGTTTAGCAGCTGGTGGTCCCCATGGGGAGGGAACAATTGCACCTTTAGTAAAAAACTGAAAAAAATAATAATAATAATGTTCTGTAGTTAAAATAAAACATTTTCATGAACAGACACTGTTTTATAAGAAGTAAAGCCATTTTACCTGTTCAATAGCATGTTGCCTTTTTTCCTCAATCTCAGCATCTCCCCTTGATGTGTTAAAACACAACTAAGTTAATACCATGAGAATATGAATAAATATTTACAAAAACAACGTCATTATTGTAAAAACTCTACAAATAAACATACTAACAGCAAAACATACCTGGCTTGGCTCAGAAACATAGCCTGGCGATGAATGTCCTCTGGGTCTATTTCCACAGGAAGTAAATTTGCCATTTCATCAATGGACCATTTGAACTTGGCTGGTGTCTACAACAAACAACACAAACAGCAATTACATTTCTATCCCTTTTTATGATTTTCCCTCATATAACGTTACAGATTCAGAAACTCACCGCTGAGGAGCTTTTTGAGCTCTTGAACACCGACGGGCTGGGCACCAGAGGCTCGTGCAGTCGGTGGTAGTCGTTTGGACTCTCAAACGGGTTCAGAATAGCGGGTCTTCCAGGAGTCTCGGGTGTTATATGAATCTCTGCCATGTCTCCCATTTTAAAAACGGCGTCTAGCCAACCAGGCTACGCTTTAATAAGAAATAAATGAGTGCTTGAAAGTGACAGGAGATTCCTCAGAATATCAACAAATCGTAGCTGTAAACATCTTGTTTGGTTAGCTATAACGTTGTATCACTGCTTTTAGTTAGTGATGATCGAACGATTATCGCTCGTATTTTCCACCTTTGTTAGCCTGCAGTCTTCAACGTACATGTGTTTCAAAAGACGAACACAGGCAATGAAAATTCTTAATTAATACTCACAACGCAACGAAACTCAAACAAGCCAAACAGTGATCTCTCTGAATGGCTTCTAACGTCTGATTTAATTTTCGCTCAAGTTGTGCTAGCCAATCACAATGCAGCAGAACATGCGAAACAACCAATCAGCTGACGAGAACGGCCGACCAGCAGCCTCGACGTAACTTTCTTTCAAACATCTAAAACTTTATTGACAGGATTTTGTACAACAAAAAGCGAGAGGTGAGAAGGAAACTGCTGTCAGTTTATGCATACTCTTATAATAATGCGAGGTTTGTGACACTGCCCGGTTTTAATTCGCAAATTGTTGGAAGACACCAGAGACTAGCAGAGAAACAGACGTGTTAGGGTCTTCTGAATTAACGATAGTGCTTTGTTATTGTCGTTAAGTAATTAAATAGCTTTAGCACGTAGCATCATGGCCAGTCCCGCGAGCGCAAACATGAACGCTGTCCGGGAGACTATGGATGGTAAGATTCAAATGTTTGCAAAGACATCCTCTTTTGAAAAATTGTTGTTTCGAAACGTTATTTGAAAGCATACTAATTACTGTATTGATACTGGCACTGGTTTGCCCACGTTTATTCGTCCACATAAAACGTCTCTGTTGTTCTTACATTTCCAGTTCTTCTGGAGATATCCAGGCTGCTGAATACAGGACTGGACATGGAGTCTCTGTCGATATGTGTCCGTCTCTGTGAGCAGGGGATCAACCCCGAAGCTCTGTCATCAGTTATCAAAGAACTCAGAAGAGCCTCGGACTCATTAAAGGTAACGTTAGTGGATTTGCAGTGACGCAGTCTCATTTCGGTTTCTTTCTACTCACTGGTATTATCCACTCAGCCTATATTCATATTATTGTTGTATCAGTAGTACTCACGTTAGCAGATAATATAAGGCTTGGTGGGGATGTTTCCATTTCCAACATGTCGAAATTTTTCACATTTCAGTAAAAACAGTGAAGGCAGATGTATCTGACAGGCCTTAAAATATACCATTTACTATTTCTTAAAAAAAAGTGTATATATATATATATTTATTTATTTATTTTCTTTTTTGTCATTTCATTAACGTTCATCTTTTATTAATCTTTTAGGCTTCTGAAAACAGCACGAGTCAAGGATGACCAGTCAGAATTTCATCTATGACAGAGTGGTCCCTGTTTAAGAAGACTGCACAATGCATTGTGTATATAAGCATGTACATATGATTAATGTGTTAAAACTGTTGCTTTGCCTTGTGTTTGACCTACTCTCATGTGCCTCTGTATGTACAAATGACTGTTAAAGTGTGCTTTTTTTTCCTTTTCTTATTTAAATATTGTGTATACTAATAACTATAATTCATCATAATGCTAAAAGGAAAACCTCAAAATAGATATTACTCTGTGGGACCATTTTTTGCCCACGTTTAAGTCAGTAAATTGTGTTTTTATACCCTAACCTTGCGAGTCTATTTCTGATCACAAAAAAAAAGTTCTGTACCTCTATATGCGTTTACATCTTTTAGCCACAAGATGGCGACATCAGTCAATTTATAGTTAATTACTGCTGCTTCGTATTCAGTCATAGCATTGTAATTTCAGTTTTTCCCGATTTAGTTCAAACCTTTACGATGAATATCATGGCCAGGACTCTTATAAGCAGCTCAAATATATTTGTTTTTAGAGCAGCAAGTTTGTTCACAATAGTTTGATCAGATCATCAGACCTGTTTTTTTTTCGTCTGACATCAGTCTCCGGGAACGTTTAAGGTCAGGTTTGGTAAAAGCTCCGTGGATCTTAGATCAGCCCAAAAGGCAGCGTACCTGGCGTGAGCTTCATTAACACCCAGCCGTGCCGAGAGGGAGAGGTGTCTGTGTCCTTGGTTCCTGCAAACAGGAGGCATAATGTTTCACTCCTGCAGCGAGAACTCATTTATGTGTATGTAATCACCTCAACCTTATGTCTGCTCTTATTGCTAAATATTTACCTCGAGTCCAGTCGTTTTCAAGGAGAGCTTTTCAGCAGAATGTGCTGTAGTTAAGAAATAGTTCAACCAAAAATTCTAATACTCATCAATTTCTGACTAATAAAACCTCTACAGCGAGTCTCAAAAAGCTGATAAAACATCACATAATTCACACAACTATAGTCTATCAATTACTTTCTTGTAAAAAGTTAACTTGTTTTTTTTTTAAACGGTCTGGCAAATTAGCCCCCAGTTTCACAGACAAGGCTTAAGCTAGTGCCAGACTAAATTGCACGTTTATACTGTCTCAGATTAAAATATGTTGCTCTGACATATCTTAAAACATGTCAGTGTCATTGTTCTGTGTTAAGATGCCCACCTGTAATATTTTCTTACAAGGCATTTTTGTAAAAGTTGCATAATTTAACTAATGTTAGTCCTTGCTTAAGCTAAGCCCCGCTTGTGAAACCGGGCCTATAAGTCCTATTGATAATATAAAAAAGTCTAAATCCAAGCTTGGACAGCCTCGGTGTGAGTACATTGTCGGCAGGTTTGAATTTTGGGATTTTTTTTTCTGCGCTTCATATTGCATTCATGCACATGAACGAGATCAAGGCGGCAAGTATAGCCTTATTTGGTGTACTCAAACATAATAGTGTTCTTTTATGCTTGAAACTAAGCTAATTTAAACATGCTTTGATAGTAATCCTTCAAACATTGATTTTGTGGAAGAAGCACCACCTGTTTTTTTAGCATCAAGAGAGGGTCAAGAGTGCACCTTCTTCAGGCCTCTCCACTGAATCACCTTTAACAAAGACACCAACACCAACAGCATGTGGAGAATGATTGCGAGCGCTTGTTGGAATGACAGGTGTTATCAACTAAAGCGGACCAGGCGTGTCTCTTCATGAGGCCGGCTAATGATGCACAACGATGGGGTAGTTTATTCCTCACTGTGAATTAGTATCATAAAGGTTGCCACAGTGACAGTGACATCAGTCATCAATACCAGCGAATCATTTTTGCTGGCTATATTTGAGTGACCATCAGTCTCCAAACGATTTGCATCTGATTTCTACAGCAGAATGTTGTCCATGGTCAATGTTTTATAATCGATTTTTTTTGGAGACGAGAGTTTGCAAAGTGAGCCTACACCGACTTTGGTTAATTGAACTTCTAAAAAGGATGAGACCAAATAACACAATTAAGTATTCTGAGGTTGATGTGTAATTATCATATTCCCATCCTCTAATTCATGCATTAATTGCTTTAATTAGCAAAGCAATTTAAAAAACAATGCTTAGCTCTGTAATAGCATCCACCTTCAGTAACTGTTTATGTAAATTCCCTTGTGTTTGGTGTAGGTTAATGAAATGTTTGTTATTAAATGGGAATTCTGTGTGTTCAAGTATGTAATTATCAATAGTTTAGCTGTAAATTTAATAATTGTGTTTTAACCTTCTAAGTGATGCATGCAATGCAACAGGGTTCTTTGTTCACAGGTATGTGATAAACAACTGGTATTAATCTAAAGCTGGTGGAAGTGACAATACCCTTGTGCAAGGTTAATTGAAAGTGTAAAATGTATAATTGCTTTAAAAAAGAATGGTCAGATGACCTTTGTTGAAATATTTCTATTCAGCAAATATTATGTGGAACCTGCTTGGGGTTAGACCATGTCAGTTTCCCCCCTTTTTTTGCAGAAACCTATTTCCAATAGGTTTTTTAAAGTTTTGAAAGACTGGGGTTGGTTCACTGAAAAAAAAGGTCTAAAAAACATTTAAATATTCTAGTTTAATTTAAAGTTAAAACATTTAGCATTAGTAAACTTATATTCAATATCCAATCAAAGATTTATGAGTTAAATCAGGAAATAACTCATCTGCAGGTTACCCCTTTTACAGTGTAAAATACTTTTTTACTGTTTTTATAAGAAGCACCATTATGCATTTATTTTAACAATAAAAAAATAAAATTTAATATTGTGAAATATTATTATTACAATTTACTGTTTACTAAATATGTTTAAAAATCAAATTTATTCCTCTGATGAAAAAGCTGCTATCACTCCAGTCTTCAGTGTCACATGATTCATCTGAAATCATTTTAATATGCTGATTTGCTGAAGAAACATTTAATATTATCAATAAAAAAATTGGAAACCTCTACAGTTTTTTTTTCCCATTCTTTAATTTTTAAAAGAATAGCATTTGTAGTGCATTTCTTAAAGCCTGTCACTTCAGATTTAAAGTAGTATATCATTATACTGTATAAAAGTATTAATTTCTTAAAAAAATATTGACCGAATCTTTTTTATCTATCTATAACTAAACTAAAATTAAAAACACTGGAAGGAAAGCACTTCTAAAGTGGCATGCTGCTCAGGTGTATCTTTAAAGTCTATAGGCTAACAAAATCTTTGTGGTGTTGTTTTTAAGATGAAGACCATATTCTGTTAAAGAGCTCGACGTGACAATTGTGTAGTGATTCATCAACATAACTTATAGGTTACTTCCGTAACCACTGTTCCCTGAGACATGGAAGGAGTACTGCGTCTTGCTAGACGCTATGGGGAAAACTCCTTTTTCCCCCTAACTGAAGCCTATTTAAAACGCAGTTTTATTATTTACTAAAACTGCTCGGCCATTGGCCGCTATGG
>JAUCNO010000626.1:9221462-9237067 GCA_032353835.1 Enteromius viviparus | reverse complement strand
AAGAAGTTAAGAGCCATCCAGGACTTTATGTCATCAAGACACTGAAGCAGAGGTCCGACAGTCTCACTTTTTTTAATGGGGACATAGATCTGGGTGTCATCGGCATACAGGTGGAAAGACATGCCATGCTTCCTAATTATAGACCCAAGGGGGAGCAAATAAAGGGAAAAAAGAAGAGGGCCCAACACTGAGCCCTGTGGGACCCCATACAACAGAGGGGCCGGGGAAGAGACATAATCCCCAATTCTGACACTGAAAGTCCGTCCTTCCAGATAGGACCTACACCACTCAAGCGCTACCCCCTTAATGCCCACCCACTTTTCCAGCCGAGAGATTAAAATTTCATGATCCACAGTGTCAAAGGCAGCGGTTAAATCGAGAAGCACAAGGACAACACAATCCCCAGAATCTGTAGCTAAAAAGATGTCATTAAGGACTTTCAACAAGGCCAACTCTGTACTGTGCAAGGCCCTAAAGCCCGACTGTAAAATTTCAAGCAGTTTGTTATCTTTAAAAAAAAAAAAAAAAAAAAATTAAAAAAAAAAACCCTCCTTGATCTTAACAGTTGATCTGTACGAATGGCCAGTTTCATGTACTCCTCAAAAGTGGCGTCATCGTCCTTGCACACCAGCTCTGACTGGAGCTCCTCCCAGAGACCACGACGGTACAAAGATTTAAGTGGATCGCTGTCCCATCCAGTACGGGCCACCAGAGTGTGGAAGCGCATAGTGTATTTAACCACTGAGGAGGGTCCCTGCTGGAGTGCTAACAGTTCATCTCGGGCGTCACGTCCATCCACTGAATGGTCAAAGACCTCTCAGAACTGCTGAATAAATCTCTGATACGAGGGAAAAATCATGCTCCGTCCCTCCCATAGAGCAGTAACCCACTCGAGTGCCTCACCCGACAACAATGAACAAACAAATGATACTTTACTTTCCTCTGTGGGAAAACTCCCAGGCTGCGAATTCATAACAATTTCACATTGCAGCAAAAAACTCTTACATTTGCCGGGTTTGCCGTTATACTTGTCGCGAAGGGCTGGACGAATCGATGAGGTTTGAGTTGGAACTGCAGCTGAAGTCGTAGGAACTGGAGATTCAGCTGGGCGCATGAGAGCAGCCGTGGTTGATGTCAGAGCCTGAACCGAGCAAGCAATATCCTCAGTAAGCTTGGCTAGTTGTTGTTGATTGCTCAAGAGAACTGAAGCTTGCCGAGTCATTTCGGAAATGATCTGAACAATGGCCGCTAGATCCGTGTCCGGCGAA
Organism: Enteromius viviparus; assembly: GCA_032353835.1. Lineage (NCBI taxonomy): Eukaryota > Metazoa > Chordata > Actinopteri > Cypriniformes > Cyprinidae > Enteromius > Enteromius viviparus. The sequence continues at coordinate 9,235,799 of JAUCNO010000626.1, read as the reverse complement.
GTCTTCTGTAACAGAGATTCAGACTCGCGATGATCCATAAGCAGCACTTTATTAAAAACGGGTCAGACAGGCAATGGTCAAGATCACAGGCAGACTGGTGTATAGAGGAACAGGCAATACCGTAGTTGAGGAACAGGCAGAAGAGTCAGGGCAGGCAGCGAGAATCAAAGTCGAAATATACAATTCAAACAAAACAGAAAGACACACAGGAAAATGCTCGGAATTGACTGACTAAGGCAAATCAAGACTTCGCGCCGTGTAAAGGAGAGTCAGTGTTTATATTGGGGCCAAAATAGGCAACACCTGGACCTGAATCAAGCCAAGGTGCGTGGGTCTAAAGTGTCTGGGTAAGAACGTCAGAATTCAGGCGATGGTTCTCGCACAGCACGGCTGGTAACAAGTGTCAATATGCCGATGCAATAATTTTTTTATTTTATCGTCATAATTAAAAAAAGAAATATTTGGTAAAAACAATGTCATTATTGCATATATGTAGGGGTGTGATTTTCCAATGTAAACAGTCAAAACAGTTTTATTTAAATGATATTATTTATAAATTTATGAGCACTTAAAAACCTATCTGTCAATAAAACACAAGCTATAGCAGGCAGATACAACACCGTCATAATTTATTTGAAAAAAATTAAAATTCCAATTCTTTTTAGGCAAAACAATTAATTTGTGAGGGAAATAGACGCGGTCACTGTCTCCGTCTTCTGTGTACTTCCTGTGCACTGCTGCAGTCTGCAGATTTAAAAAAATGAGTTGAAATAAAAAAAGTGAAATGCCATTTGCTCTTGTGTGTCTCATGATCGATTGCGTCATGCTGTTTGTGAAATACTATTGGCTCTTGTGTATCTTGTGCAGTGATGGTTGATTTTCTACAACTTTCTCCCATCTCCTGACTGCATCTCTGGAGCTCAGCCACAGTGATCTTAGGGTTCTTCTTTACCTCTCTCACCAAGGCTCTTCTCCCCCAATAGCTCAGTTTGCTTGGACAGACAGCTCAAGGAAGAGTTCTGGGGTACATTTCCCAAAAGCATAGTTAGCTAACTATGATCGTTAGTTGCATTGAACTCTATTGGTAACGATGGAACTTGCGACCATGGTTGCTTTTGGGAAACGCACCCCTGGTCGTCCCAAATGTCTTCCATTTAAGGAATATGGAGGCCACTGCGTTCTTAGGAACCTTAAGTGCAGCAGAATGTTTTTTGTAACATTGGCCAGATCTGTGCTTTGCCACAATTCTGTCTCTGAGCTCTCCAATTCTACATTTGACCTCATGATTCTCATTTGCTCTGACATGCATTGTGAGCTGTAAGGTCTTATATAGACAGGTGTGTAGCTTTCCTAATCATGACCAATCAATATAATCAAACACAGCTGGACTCAAATGAAGGTGTAGAACACTCAGAGTTAAATATATGAGTGTCACATCAAAGGGTCTGAATACTTAGGACCATGTGATATTTCAGGGTCTTTCTATTTTTATTTTAATAAATCTGCAAAATTTTTTACAATTCTGTGTTTTTCTGTCAATATGGAGTGCTGTGTGTACATTAATGAGGAAAAAATGAACTTAATTGATTTTAGCAAATGGCTACAATATAACAAAGAGTGAAAAGTTTGAGAGGGTCTGAATACTTTCCATACCCACTGTATATACATATATATAAAATTCTTTAGACAAAACGGTATTAGATTTTAATACTGACCATGTATCGTTATTAAAAAACAATCTTTGTTGTATTTTGCTGTAAGGAAGTTTAAATATTTCAGTTGAAGGTGAAGAATAGGATTTTTGCAATTTATACAGTCAGATTTCCCCTTTATCCTTGAAGCTGAGAACAAATCCATACATTCTAATCTAACGAAGGACATTCAAAGCAGCTCCCCAAAACCCACATCCATCTTCAGGAAAACAGGACACTGGTATTTTGGCAGAGCTTGAGTTATGACACTAAGCGTCAGTGGCTGCATCAAACTCCATTCTCTTCTGAAGGACCTTTGTGGAAATGGCATGATTAATCCATCAGGGGACGTGGCTATGCAGGGTGTATGCATGGCAGGGGGAATTAAATTACAGGGCTGTTGCAGGGACCATCCCAGCACAGTGCATTTGAAAGTGTGGCAGCTTAGCTGATGGATGTCGCTGGTCTTAATAGGCTGGTGGTGTGTGAATTGAGGCATTGACTCCCTCCCACTCTGCGTCCTGTACATTGGTGTTAAGGTTGACACGGGAGATAAGAAAAAATAAAACATGAATTTGAGTAGATAGGTACGCAAATGTGATTTGTCTCAAGGTCTTATAAACATATGATGACGATCTCATTGCATATCAATATAGCAGGTGTATTGATTGAGAGAACAGCATCATTTAAACCCGTCTCAGAGGAATCAATAAGCATGTGTATGTCCACAGTAAATTGTACTATTTAGATTACATACACATGGTTGTCTCTCTCTATACAGTATGGTCTGTAGTTGAACATATTGATTGCAGTTGTGCAAAGGCATCGGAAGTACATTATAACAAATGTTCTCTTTGCATTATAATAGAGGAGCGACAAATGTGCCCGATCGATGAAGAGAAGGTCAGGGAATGGACTCTGGCCGCAGCTCTAATAGAGAAGTCAATGAGGAACCACTGTAATCACTGTAGTGAATTCAATAAAGGAATGTAGAACTGAGGGATGCAGGCAGTTACTGCCAATTACTTAAAGGTAACAAGAAAACAACAGTGTTAAATTCTTCCTGAAATGCATAAAATTACTTTTAACGGAGCTGTTGGCATTAATTTAACAGCAACAGTTTTATGTCTGTGAACGCAAAGTTGTAACATTAGAAAACAGGACAGCTCATGAATGTCTGACAGGTTGACAATAGGATGAAAACAGAAGTGAACTCCTAATCCATGCAAATAGAATAATTTAGAGTGACCATTTTAAAAACGTTATTGTAAAAATATTGGCAGATAAAATTGTGTGTATATATAAGATTTTCTGACTGACTGGAGAACTACACTTTTTGGGAAATGTCACTAAACCCAAGCGGCAGACTGTGTCAATGAAACTGGGTATTTAAGAGACTGTTGTACCAGGGATATATCATGACGCCTCTGAGAAGTGTATTTTGATAATTGAGATTAATGTCTCTGTGCCTCAAGAGACACCATAAGTGTTTATTCTCAGATTAGCGGTGGTAAATGTTGAGAACCCTTACCAACCCTAGAATCTGCATTCATGAGCACTTTAGGGTATTTGCAAATAACAAATAGTCATTGACATTTCAGTTTAATTATTTTTACTTCCTAAGTCCTTCACAATAGATGGCAGTATAAGCTTTATATCCTGTCTCTTTGTTTGCTCTGCCTCATAAACGTAACAAAAAATGGAAAAAATATTCGTCTTTTAGCAGTAAGTAGCCTATATGCCCCCCCCCCCTCCCCCCACCATCATCCTTAATCAGACTTAAAAAGTCAACCGCACAGTTTTATTCTCTTTCTCAGTGTTGACCAGTCATATGCTGATACTCGTAATGTCCATAAGGGGATGATGTATAATTGCTTTAATCATTTCTTATTCTAATTTTCACCGTGCTTTCTAAGGCATATCAATTTTGTTAATACCATGTAATTAAAATATGTCAGTGCACTACAACGCTCGGGCTGTATTAATGACCGTGAAAATTGTTTTAATTAAATAGCCAATTATAGTAAAGCCCCAACCATGAGAATTGACATTTAAATGAGCTTTATTTAAATTGCTTTCAATATTGTTTCATCAGAATTTCTCACGCGGCGAATTAATCACTTGCCCACGTGCATGTACAAAGCGCCATTAACTATTGAAGTGCTGTTATTATTCATTTCATTTCAAGCATGAATTCATACAAAATAGCTACGGCTGTCATTCAATAAACTTTGTAACCTTTCCAACTAACATAACATAACCAACTTAACAGTCAATGGCTTACAAAGGCACAGTTAACTAGTCTGTTGTTTTGTTTGTTTATCTTTAGTGCGAGTGCTATAAAGGGTACCTTGCTCAACGCCAGCAATAGCATGAGTTCTTGTGAAGTTCATTGTTTTAGATCTACCTGCTCTGAAAGAAAGGAACGCACGTGCGCGCTGTGTCTCTTCCAAACTCTTTGTTTCTTGGCTCCTCCTCCGGACCACAATGTGACAGATTCAACTCGTCCGAGCACCAGCGCAGGTCTTCACTTATTCCCACTGTCACTATCACGCTTTGATCGATGTCGTGACGCACAGACAACATCTCGTTTATCCCCCCGTGCCAGGCTGATTTTACTTTTCGAGTTGTTTTTATTCTTGTTTTACTAATTCTTCCGTGACACGTTACTTTTGTCCGAACACTTTCAAGACATTTATTTAGTGTTGAACATGGCCACACCGGCTGCGCTGCTGCCCGCGACACCGATGGCCCACGCGCCTCCGATGTCGATCGTCGCGGCGGTTAACTCCTCGACCCCGGCGACCCTCTCGCCCTCACCGTCCGTCACCCCATCAGGACCGAGCCTCTTCAGATCGGAACTGCTCTCCTCCGCGAGCCCGGGCATCCCCATCGGAAGTCTCCCGCACAAGCCAGTGTACTCCACTCCTTCTCCGGTGGAAAACACCCCGCAAAACAACGAGTGTAAAATGGTCGAGGTCCGAGGCGCAAAGCTCGCTTCGTTCACGGTCAACGGCAACGAGCTCATCTGCCTCCCGCAGGCGTTTGACCTCTTTCTGAAGCACCTGGTCGGTGGACTGCATACCGTGTACACTAAACTCAAACGTCTGGAGATAACGCCTGTGGTGTGCAACGTGGAGCAGGTTCGCGTCCTCCGTGGACTGGGCGCGATTCAGCCTGGAGTCAATCGCTGCAAACTTATATCGAGAAAAGACTTCGAGGTTCTGTTTAACGACTGCACAAATGCAAGGTAAATATGGTCTTCTCAAAGATTCGCGGGATCTTTTCCTTACTGTAAACATACTTTAAAAAGTTTTAAAAGTTGCACTAAACTAGGCTAAAAAGAAGGAAAGTACCTGACAGTGCACTATGCGGCTTTATTGAGCTCCTATCAGCACTATATCTTTCGCAGACAAACTCTTTGCTGAGCATAGCACATTTAACGTTATCTGATTATGATTCCGTTTTGGCCTTGGATAATTGCACACACATCTGAACAGTTTAGCCTTTGATAATTACGCACATATCAAGTTACTTTATGCTGAACTGCACTGAATATACAGTAGGCTACACCACACTCACCTTTTGGGAAGGACAGGTGTCTTTCGCCATCAGAATAGACAGGCAGTCAGAATAGGGCTGAATAGCTGTTTGTCTCTTTGTATAACGTATCAGGCGTGAACAAACACTTTTGGAGATAGGTATGGAAAAGTGAGAGGGAGAGAGATCATATCAGTCTATTATATAAATATTTAATGGGACTAGTCTGCTTTTGTTACGAGTTAAGGCGAATGTCAACTCGCAGGTTAAGCGGCAGTTGTCCCGTGGGTAGCCTATCAGATGCACAAGTATCACTTCTAGGACTCGTATAATGTCTTTCGTTGTTTATGATACATGCAGTTTTCAGTTGCAGTTACCATTTAAACACCTCCAACGAATTTGCAGTGATTCGCAGCGTGGCATGATTATATTAAAGTCGTTATCAGTTCAGACAGGTGGTCATAAAAGCTCTACATTCTGCTGTTATTAGCTATATAGTTCTGCATCTGACTGTTGCGTCAAAGTTCACTTGCTTTAAAAACAACGACCCTTTAGTAACCTGTTAATAACCCTATTTATCTGACCTTTGAGTGATGGCAAAACATACTGATGCATTTGCGCGCGAGTGCGCTCGAGAGAAGAGATGGCCAGGCTTAATACTGATTGTATCGATATATCGAGATATCGAAAGTTTCGATACTCAAATTAAAAATACCGTTACTCTGCTTTTTTCATTGATTTTGTTAAGCCTGTTTAGCTAGAAATGTAATGCGTATAATATATATTAAATTGAACAAATAAACTAAACTAATTGGTATATAATTTTCCTGCTAGACAGAACCAATCAATGACAGAGAACGCTCGCTTACTGCTGACGCTGCACTCAGCTTACGTTTACCATGCTTTTTGGAAATGCAGCCCAGAACAATGTTTATTAGAGGACAAAACAAAAAACATAAGTTCACGGTTCCATTTGATTGAGTTATTTCACAATAAAACAGTTGTAGCCAACTTGTTTAGCAATTAAAGAGAACTGAGTGAGCCTTGTTTGAAAGAACAGTACAGGTTTGCTTATCTAAACCTTGGTGTCTGTTAGCAAATTTATGACACCAGCTCATAGCTGCTTGGTTATTAAAGAGCACATTTAGGCAGCCATTGGCACCGGCGAGGAGATGTTAAGCGCTTGTGACACAAGTTCCTGGAACGAGATTAGAATCTCTGATTCCTGCCTGAGCGCTCGCTCCCCGGCGGTGTCTAATATAGAAATTGATTCTCTGCAGAAATTAATTAATTTTTCATATTGCCTAGAGCGGCAGTTTTAAAAGGGTGCTCTCTAACAGTCCTCCCGCCCTTTTTGTCTCCACTTTGAATTATATCCTAATCGTATTAATACTTTTTGCCTCAGGATTAATCTGCAAATTTACAAATGTGTTTTGAAATTTGAATCACAACACGTTTATGTGAGGAAGTAGATCATTGTCCTGACCTCCAGTTTGCTCATTTGTTCTCATTTGTAATGAAAATGCACGTGAGAATCAAAACTCTAGCTCAAAACCACCAAATTCAAATGTTTCTATTTTTCTTTCTCTTTGTGTAATGACTATTTAATCGATGTCTGGCCTCCTAATGGTTTAAATTTGGCTGAGCTGAATGGAGATCAGATAGCAAGGCCAGACAGCGTGGGCTAAACTCTTGGACCTCTGTCCCTGGAATTCTCTAAAGACCTTACTGAGGAAGTTTAAATTGAGAGACTGAGGCCAACGCACCCAACTTTATAATTTTGTTTCTAAAAACAAAAATTCATATTTTCTCGTAGATGCTCTTGGTTTAGGATTGCAAAGGGGTGGCTCTTTGATTTAGAAATGATTCATACTGGGTCAAAGTTTGGGACTTTGACTCATCACGACCGGATAAAGAGATTTTGCTCAACTGGCACATTATTGTTTCAGTAGATAGGTTTTATAAACAAAAACCTAAACAAATATCTTTCTATGTACTTTCTTGAGCCACGCTGCTGTTATTTATCAAATTTGATTACTTCCTCAGCGCTTTTCTTTGTTGAAAAGATATGTCTTCTCTGACCGTCATCTAATCCATGAGCTTTTTCTGGCAGTCAGATAAAAATGCCCCATAGGTGCTGACTTGGTCTGTCTGCTTTACAAAGTCATTCATCACTCAGAGCATTTCCTTTTATGACTAAATTCTAATGGTAAATGTTTTGAAGCAACACAACGCATCTTGGATCAGCATAAAAACTAATAGTTGATTTACTGCAGCACTTCACAATGCTCAACAGACTTTCTGTTGCACACAATGTTTTCCGTTATTTAAGGGCTGATTCACTAACATGGAAGTTTTGAATGTCCATAAAAGGCGTTGGGCTTGCTGTGATTTTGTTTTTGCTAGTAATAGTAAAAAAATGCTTAGGTCTTCTCTTACAGTTAGCCTGCACTTAGTCAGCCTTTATTTACTGAATTATTTATTTTCGTAGAATCACGTTCACTTCCAGAAAGTCTTAAACGGACGTGATGTATCACGACTCATTGGCTTTGTGTTGTGACCTTTCTCTCAGAAACCCTTCATCTGTGAAGTGGACCTTATGCAGGACGTGTATTCATTAGTGTGTGCGTTTGTGAGAAAGTTAGATGACAGGTGTAGCTTAGCGCAAACCTTTTCCGAATACTCTGCAAAAGTGGCTATTTGTGTCTTTTTCCTGTCGCAGAGTTCAAGTCTTGGGAATGCTCGGTGTGAGAGGAGTGAGTCAATGTGTGTTCGTTTTCTCTGATCTTCAAAAGGGAGACATTTTAAAGGCCATGGATTACAGTCAAAACAAATACCCATAGCGACGGCACTGGCACCCTCGACAGCAAATTATATGCAGACAATTAATTGATGTCAGTGTGACTGCTTTCATTTAAAAATTCCCCTTATCTTGTACTCACCCGCTGTTTTTCCCTTTTTTTCCTGCACACATACTCAAAGACACTAACCTCAAACAGACTTCTCTGCACGTCTCTGTCTTCCCTTGACCTTCAGGTCTTTTCCAGCAGTAACTCGAGCCTCTATCAGTCAGCAAGGTTTGATTCGGCCCTTCCACAGTGTGTTAGTGCGGAGTGAGGGATTAGTGGAAGGAAAATAGAAGAGTGTGTGAATGTGTGACACAGAACAAGATCTGTAATCCATCCACGCTGTTTTTCTGCACATGTATTATCACGAAAGGTTTCGATTGCCACGCTTTCAAGGCTGCAGTATATTTTTAATCCTCTAATATCAATCATTACATACGGCTGTGGAGTTTATGGTCGGCTGTTGTACATGTGTGGTTGAAATAGATACCCTTTGTGTGTGTGTGTGTTCAGATTTCTCAAAGCTTTAGTGACTCTATTGGAAACCGCTGATGCAGCTGCTCAGACAGCTGATAGCTTTGTAGTGGCATGCTGCGTATCATAAAAGAAATGTTAGCGGACTAGGGCTTAAAATACTGTTGATGTCTTTATGGCGCTATTGTGTTTGCGTGTGTCCATCTGCTGTTGTGTGTGCAAGTGTGCAAGCAAGACTGTGTGTTCTCGGAGGTGGATTGATGAGAGTTTGGAAAATATCACCTTACATGCAGCGTGTGAGTTCCTTTGTGTGTGTGGTGTTTGTTTAGACGCAGTCGAACAGAACATTGATAATTAAATGGTTATTGAGATGTACAATGTGTATTTTCAAGAAAGTAAATCACTTAGATTACATTCGCCAAGGACATAAATGTATAAAACAAACTATATATATATCAGCGGTATATTTATTTATTTATTTTACATTTTCTTTTTAAATTAAATTACACTTGTTTTAAGAATGAAAAAAATTAAATAATTAAAGTGAACTTATTAGCAATATAAAATAAATATATTAACATTTTCCATCCACCTTAAATGTATACTGTATGTATAAACCCATCTTAATTAATTAATTAAATAAAACAATAAATAAATTATTAATTCACAAATTGGCATGAATTATTATTAATTACATTATGCTTAAATTAGAATGATTAATTCATAAGTATTATTATGTGCACATAAATGCATATAACCTGAATTAAACACAAATGTAAAATTATCATATTTTAATGCACTTTTTAACCTTGTCATATAGTTACAAGGTTTTGCAAGAGTGCTCTCAATAATATCATTTTATATATGTTTTATATTTATTTATTTTTTGTTGGTTATTTATTTACATGACCTTGATTAATCAGTGAAACTGTTAAAAAAGAAAAGGAATAAAATCTCCCCCTCTCTATATAATTTATTATTATTTATAAACATATTAAGTTTATAACTTTATATATAGACAGTTACTTATAATATAATTATAATTATATAATTATAATTTAATTTGTAAGTACTTTTCAATTTTTGAGAACTTTGAGATGTAAATTTCATTTCATCCAGACAATCTCATACACAACACATATTTGAGATCTGAAGAGGAGGTGATTACATCTACAGTAACAGCCTGGATATTTAGATAACTCTTTTATATTGAAATGAGGTTTAGAGTTTATCATGAAGTGGTTGTGGTCTTGTATTGAATGGAAGAGTTACATTCATATCAGCATAAAGCACCTCTTTATTGGGCATAAAGTTCATCATGGGGTTTCAGTACTTTGGTCATTATTGTTCTTGCTCTGTTTGATCTGTGGGAAACTCCAGCTGCTGTTTATCACACACACACACACACACACACATAGAGAAATGTATAGTGTTGACACTTGCTCTCAGCGTTACATGCACGCACACACACAGACACAACAAACTCATGTTGGTCTTTAGGACATAACAGTGCTTAGATCTTGTTTTTTTCTCTTTTTGCTGAGCAGGTGAAACACACTGTAAAACAAATGATGGATTACTCTGATAACAGCTGTTCTCGCAATGTTGTGCACACATTAAATATGATGTCTATGGACTCAAGGGGCGTTAATCATAAAACATGAGCAGAAAAGGTCTCTGTGTAAATCGTAAGTAAAGCCGTTTGTACACAAATTGTACCAAGGGGTTTATCCTTAATTGACAAAATTCTCATTCGGGTGCTCAAAAAGAAAATTTTGGATCCATTAGCTGTTTGCGTATGATGTGTTTGAGCATCCGATAGTTCTCTTGTGTATTCAGTGTAATGGTGGTGTAAGCAATGCTCTGAAAGTTCCCCTGGTGTTTACAGAATGTTACAGAGCTAATGAAACACAGGAGGACATTAGAGATAGAGTAAACATGTCTTTTCAAATGGAGTGTGTGTTTGTGTACGGGTGTGGAGGGCTGAGGAAAGAATGTGTGTGTGTGTGTGTGTGTGTGTGTGTGTGTGTGTGTGTGTGTGTGTGTGTGCGCGCTGGCACTGATGGCCTCTGTGGGAAGGCGAGCCAGCGTGGAAGAGAGGAGGACGTCAGGGGGAGATTTTAATTAAAGTATGAAATGAGAGGTCACGCGCTCTGACCCCCCCTCCACTCACTACACACACAAGGACATGCTATCTCTTTCTTACTTTCTCTGTTCCTCTCTCTCTCTCATACACACGCTAGCAGTCTCCTCCTCTCTCGCTCAGCTTGATGAGTTTTCCATGAAAGGGTTTTTCATTAATTCCACCTCAGGGAGTCTCTCTGTTCCGGCTCCCTCTGAAGCACATGGAAATCAAAAGTGTGTGTGTGTGTGTTTCTGTTTGTACGTGGCCACCATGATGTTTTGACTCGGTCTGATTATTAACACACTGTTCTGGCTTTTTGATCATAAAGTCTCACACACAGACACACATGGTCGATGATCTTGTTGATGAGAGAGGATGATGGACAGGACAGAAATGGTTCGTTAGTTTCCTGTGATTGCTTCATAATGGGACATTTTAAACATTAAATTACGGGAGGTTTAGGATAATTTAATGCTGAAAACACCTGGTTTATGGAATAACAGGAAGTGATGGAAACACTTTGAGCTTCAGCGTATTCTTTAGAATGCCGCTGTACTTGTTCTCATATTTAATTAACATAGGCTTATTGGTAATAATGTGCCTCTGTCTGCATTTTTGCAAAACTACAAAAACATACTGCATGTATAGACTTATTTTCTTGCACAGCACTATGTTATGATCTAACAAAACTTTTACCGTATTGTTTGATTTGTAAACCAATATATCTGATGTTTACATTTGCATATGTTTGGTTCTCCGATGTAGTAAACTTGCTCAGTAGCTCACCTGGTACAGCATTGCAATAGTGATGTGTAACGCCTGTAAGTCACAATAAAAAAGCATTGCTTTCATCACAAAGCACTGGATAGCTGGCCAATCAGAGCACACCTCTAGCTTTGTACAAAGTGACGAGTTTTAGCTGGGGGGGGTTAGAGGAGCAACAATAATGTACAGTATGTGGAAAATGTTTTATCCTTAAGCAGCTCATTCCACTTTACTCATACAAATTCCCCCGCCCAAATCAAAACGCACCAAATCATACAAGCGAGGTCGTACAAATTCGTACAAATTAGCCACCTCATAAACTAATTGCATCGTTTGATCCAAGTCTTGTGTAGAGGTAAGAAAAGGTACAAGAACCAGCAAGGTTTGTAACACACATGTGACAGAAACAGAAGGGACAGGGGAGATACTTTAAGTTGTGTTTAGAAGATTAACCAAAGTCCTACGGATATGAGGATGAGTAAATGATGATAGAATCTGTATTTTTGTGTGAGCGATCACTTTAATTATTTCAGAAGATACAATAAGAGAAGATTTACATAATGCCCTTTTCACTGCTGGACAAGCAAGCTTTGAAACAAGTTGCATGCTTCAGGCATGCTACTGTATTTCTCCACTGATGTTATAAAAGTCATTGATATGTAAATGAGAACATTAATCCAGGGATTTCAAATCTACAGTGTGAAATCTCATGGTTACCCCAAGGATTAATTACTAACCCAGGTTAAAATATTAACAGTGTGTTAACCATTAGTATGAAAAGCCCACATATGTTGTATTAGTGTGGCCTCTGGAAACACTTGAAAAACTTTCATTCTCCACATGATTTTCAAGTGACAAGCAATGATCATGATTTAAGAGTCAGTCGCAATGTTTATAAATCTGTGACAAGAAATATGTCATAATTTAAATACACTAGACTTATATTTATCTTTGGGAACACACATTTAGGATATTTTTATGTTCTTATTAATTTTTGTCTATCAATTGAAAGCCCATGCAACTAAATTTGTATTAAAATCAGAAAATCAACTGGATTATATTTTGTTTATGTGATTATTATACATTTTTCAGTTTACTTGTGCTTTTTTAATATGTGAAAGTTTTGGTTTAGTGAATTTTTAATGTATGAAGAAAAATAAAAAGAGAAATACTGTAAATATCTAACAAAATTTCTAGGGGTGTAGAGTGATATCAGAGTAAGAGTAAATTATGATAGAATTTTCATTATTAGGTAAAATGTCCTTTAAAGCATATGTGTAACGTTCAGCTGGATGTGCCCATTCAGACCACTGGAGGGCACTCCAGCGCCCAGGACTTCTGTTGTGTGTGATTCCCTATTTCTCTCTCCCAGACTTTTATTATGAATTCATGTACTTTTTCTGTATGTTTTAACCCAGACTTTTATGTTGAAATCATTGCCACAGCTCAGTCTACTTCCACCCGGATATCGACCGGCATATAAGCTTGCGTTTGTTTAGTTTGCAGCACGGTTTGTTGATAGTTGTTACATTCATTCGTGTTCCTAGTTTCTTGCTGTTCTATTGGATTATCTGTTGACGATTTCTGCCTGGACCCAGACTTCCCCTCTGTCTCTCCCCAAGGACCCTGTTTAATGGTATTTCGACCTTTTGCTTGTTTACCACGCCCAGTTGGTCCCGGTTTCACAGCTCAAGGAGCTGTCTCCCGTTTATGTGAAACCTGAAATAGTAGCTAAGGGCCCTGACATCATTCAGCGCCAGGGGCTGTGTGATGTTCAGTTCGGCCTGGCTATCCAACCAGTCACCGAAAGACAGCTAGGGGAGCTGTCTGCCACTTCAGTGTTTCCCAAGTCGCCCACAGAGGGCGCCGTTCTCATCACTCAGCGAGAGGGGCCGGGTGATGCTCAGCCAGTTACCATACGACAGCTAGGGGAGCTGTCTACCATACTCGTGATTCCCGAGTCGCCCATAGAGGGCGCCAGTGCCATCACTCAGCAAGAGGGGCTGAGTGATGTGCAACCCGTCACCGGCCGACAGCTAGGGGAGCTGTCTGTCAAGCTTGTGCCTTCCAAGATGCTCACAGAGGGTGCTGTGTCCAGCACTCAGCACGAGGGGCTGAGTGATGCTCAACCAGTCACACAATTCCCGTCGCACGGTACAAGGGGCCGTGTTCTACCCAGTCAATTGTAGTTACGCAGCCTGCAAAGCTGCAGAAGGCCCTCAGTGAGTCAAACCGGTCAGAAACGGGCATGAGCCCCGTAGCACGACATGAGGGGTCGTGTCAAGGTCAGTCAGTCCTGATTCCCCAACCAGTCGAGTTATTTAAGGCCTGTGATCCTGAATCAGAGTGGCCGGATCCGCCAGACTCAGTCTGTGATCCAAGGTTTGCGTGGCCGGATCCGTCAGAACCGGGTCAGGTCCCGATCTCACTGCACTCACCCGAGCTCCAACACCAGGCTGAAAAGGAAACAAAATAAAGGAAAATGCAGAATTTTTGTTTGATTTGTATTGATGGAAATAAAGAATGTGGGTGTAAAAGTTTGAGTTACTGAATCATTTTAGAAAACAGTGAACTAACACAATTATTGCATAGTGGGGTTATATGGTGATCTCACAGTATGAGCGCACAGTGATCACATCATGATGTATTATTTTTTTTATATTTATATATTTTTTTAGAAATATTCACCACTTTGAAGTATATTTTTATATTTTGTCCTGATCTGCTGCCAAGTATGTGCTGCCAAGTTTAGGTTGCATCTAAAAATAAAGTAATATGATCTTGTATAATTTTTACATTTACATAAATAAAAATACATTGTAATTTTGTGTATTTACGCAATGCCTTCATATGAATATGGTTATATACTTACGTAGCCCTATACTATATAGCCATA
>JAUCNO010000626.1:9207192-9221362 GCA_032353835.1 Enteromius viviparus | reverse complement strand
GCACTCCAGCGCCCAGGACTTCTGTTGTGTGTGTTTCCCTGTTTTTCACTCCCGGACTTTTATTATGATTTCATGTACTTTTTTTCTGTATGATCTAACCCGGACTTTTATGTTGAAATCATTGCCACAGCTCAGTTCACTTCCACCCGGATATCCCCCAGCATATAAGCCGTCGTTTGTTTAGCTTCCAGCATGGTTTGTTGAGACTTGTTACATTCATTCGTGTTCCTAGTTTCTCGCTGTTCTCTTGGATTATCTGTTTAAGATTTCTGCCTGGACCCGGACTTTCCCTCTGCTTTTCCCCAAGGATCCTTTTTAACGGTATTTCGACCTTTTGCTTGTTTATGACTCTGTCTCTGCCTGTGCCTCTTCTACTGGGTCTGCCGGCAATTGACTGTTGTTATCCTGACTCTGAGCCTTTAAAATAAATTACTGTTGCACTTGAACTCGCACGCCTCACGACCCGTTTTGTAACAGAACAAACCATCAGACTAGAGTTCAGCACGGTGATTTTAAAGGATGGAAAAGGGCTCGCTCAGTTTTGTGGATTGTTCAGGATGTCTTTCTCGGAGAGACTTTCGCACTCGTGCGCCGAGACTCGCCACTCGAGGACTTCGTTGCCGAGTTTGTTGGACGCGGTACAACATGGCGGCCGATCGCGAGTCTTCGACAGATCGCTGGGAGGATCTGCCGAGCCTGCTGCCTCCGAACCCAGTGCTACCATGTAAAGCACTGCTGGTCCCAATCTTCAGCCCAAGAGACTGTTTCCTGTGTGGTCAGCCCCCATAACACAGCCAGGGGTGCTGTACCAAGCCCAGTTGGTCCCGGTTTCACAGCTCAAGGAGCTGTCTCCTGTTTATGTGAACTCTGAGATAGTAGCTACGGGCCCTGACATCATTCAGCGAGAGGGGATGTGTGATGTTCAGTTCGGCCTATCCAACCAGTCACCGAAAGACAGTTGGGGGAGCTGTCTGCCACGTCAGTGTTTTCCAAGTCGCCCACAGAGGGCACCGTTCTCATCACTCAGTGAGAGGTGATGGGTGATGCTCAGCTGGTTACCATACGACAGCTGGAGCTGTCTGTCACGCTCGTGCCGTCCAAGATGCCTACAGAGGGTGCTGTGTCCAGCACTCAGCACGAGGGACTGAGTGATGCTCAACCAGTAACACAGTCTGACGAGCTGTCGAAGGCCCTCACAATTCCCGTCGCACGGTACGAGGGGCCGTATTATACCCAGTCGATTCCAGTTACGCAGCCTGCGAAGCTGCAGAAGGCCCCTCAGTGAGTCAAACCGGTCAGAAACTGGCATGAGCCCTGTAGAACGACATGAGGAGTTGTGTCAAGGTCAGTCATTCCTGGTTTCAAAGTCTGATGAATTAACTAAGGCCTGTGACCCTGAACCAGAGTGGCTGGATCCGCCAGAGCCCGTCTGTGATCCTGAACCAGAGTGTCTGGATCCGCCAGAGCCCGTCTGTGATCCTGAACCAGAGTGGCCGGATCCGCCAGACCCAGTCTGTGATCCGAAACCTATGTGGCCAGATCCGCCAGACCCAGGTCATGACCCAGTGTCGCTGAACTCACCCGAGCTCAACGAGACCTTTTAGGCCCCATGGCCTGAACCCCCAGAACCAGTATATTACACCGAGACTCCGTTGGGTCCACCGGAGGCTGCAGTACCTCTGGAGATGTCGTTTCGGCCCGAGAATCCCCAGAGGCCTCATTGGTGGCTGCACAGCCCATGGAGGTCCCCGAATCAGGATTCAGTCGGTCTGGGAGAGCGTCTTCTCTTTTGGCTCAGTCTCGGAGGGTGATGTCAGCATTGGTATGTTCACGAAGGGTGCATTCATTCCCTGTATGGTCACGTAGGGCGCATTCATTCCCTGTCTGGTCTCCTAGGGCGAATCCAACTCCTGTCTGGTTTCGAAGGATGTATTCACCTTCCTTCCAGGCGGTCTAGAAGGGTGTCACCTCTGACTGTTGGTTACAAAGGGGCTCGTTCACAGTCAGTAGGGACCTCGAAGGCACTAATGCCACCTAGTCGGTCTATAAGGGCGCAGTCACAGCCCAGACGGTTCCGAAGGGCTCATTTTCTGAAGACCGTTGGTTCTCAAGGGCGCAAGGTCAGTCTGTTGGTCCCAAGAGGGCTCTGTCACTTCCTGGGCGAACCAGAGGGGTTCTGCTGCCATCCGCTCCACCCTGGAAAATGGCCTTGCTGGCCGTTTCGCCCCCAGATGGGCGTTCCCGCCACCTGATCTGCCCTGGAGGACGCCTCCACCACCTGCTCTGCCCTGGTGGGGTTCTCCACCGCATTCTCTGCCCCGGTGGGCTTCTCCGCCGCATGCTCCCCCCCGTTGGGCTTCTCCGCCGTGACCGCCCATGTCACTTAAGTCCACTTTTCGACCTTTTGCTTGTTTACGACCCATGTCTGTGCCTCTTCTACTGTGTCTGCCAGTCCTGACTGTGATCCTGTTGTGATCCTGACTCTGAGCCTTTTAATAAACTACTGTTGCACTTGAACTCGCACGCCTCAAGTCCCGTTTCGTAACAATATGACAGCAGTCAAATAAAATACAATTAAATAAATAAATCTGTAAACGTGCCAAAAGCTATAGTTAAGACAACAAAACATTAGATGACATTTCCATGGGTAATCTCAATGTTATCAGAGTAATTGTCATTCTTTGCCATAGATCTACTGAAGTTAGAAATCTGAAAAGTGTTACAATGCTTCACGATTAAGCAGTTTCACCCCTCTGGCTTTGAAACTAATGAGATTCCTTAGTCAAAAATGTCAAAAAACTAATTGATGTCCAGACCATGGGGAGAATGTGGCACGGCTAAGGCTATGTTTAGAACCAATCAAAAGTCAAGAAGCAATGCATTCTTAGTCTGTGCCGGTGTTTGTTTGTGATGTATCTAGGAAACGTGGCGTGTAGAATGCAGCTGTTTGCGAAGTGCATTGGTGGGAAGTAGACTAAACCGTTGTATTAAACTACAGGAGGTTAGGCAGCCAGTGGGGACTACCGGAAAGTCAAAAACAGGGAAAAAAGATGGAAAATGCTAAATAAAAACAATATATTGTACAAATTTAAATAAAAAAATAAAAAAAACGAAATTACTAAAACTTTAAATAAAACTGAAATGAAAATGGAAAATATAAACAAAAAAATAGTTTAAAATATGAATATCTCAGTGATAGTGACAATGACAATGCAAAATAATAAAACAATAAGGTTAATTTGACATTTATAACATTTTGGCTTTTTTTGTTTTTTTTGTTTTTTAAGAAATGTCTGAATTATTTTTGGTGATAGCATTTTGAATGAGTTTAACTTTTAATGAACCCAGAATATTATGTGCTGGCAAAAGGGAAGTATTAGTTTGTGGGAAAACTCTTTTAGTTTAACAAGCTATGTGTAAACAAAGTGCATGGGAATGCAAAAAGAAAGTGAACACCATGATGCTGTGAACTTTTTTCTCTCTCTACTCGCTCTTTTTTTCTTTCTTCTTAGAGGTAACACTTCTTTAAGTAGAACAGGATAATGCAGCAGTAACACATAAAGGTTTTTGCCTAAAGCTTCCTTCACGCCTGTGACCTGATTAGTGCGGAGAGGACAGAGGAGGAAATTTTGCATCTCCCGAAAATGTAGAGAACAGACGAAAATAGAGATAGAGAGATCACAGTGCAACCTATTGCTAAAAAAGGAGACAGAATGGATACTACGGAACGAGGAAAAGATTAACCTGTGTAATGGTTGTGTCGATTTCACCTCATGTTTTTACACAACTCTTCTTACTGAGGGTCAAAAGAAAGGGGCAGTGCTTTCAAACAGTCCCCGTGAGAAGGTAAAGTTAACAAACACACACACATGCGTGGCCCATATCTGCCAAAAGCTACTGAGAGAGAGAAATGCGAGTGATTTATATGCCAGCATGTGAAAATTACTATTTTTGTTGTGGACCTTTATTGTATGAAGGACAAAAGGATGAGAGGAGAGGCAAAGGGAAGTTAAATGACCTACATATTAACAAGACATGGCTTAAATTATGTCCTATATAGAGGTGAGTACACAGCTGAGATATTGTCCCTATAAATGGCAGGTGTTACTGGCTTTTATTACTCTTGTTTCAGACCACAATGGAAACACACTCATTCAGAACTCCAATAAACTTCTACATTGTTATGCATGGCTGAAACTACAATTCAAATGAGCTTTTTTAAAGGTAATTGTTCGATGTAATTCTGACTCAGCTGTTTTTGAGAAAGAAGAAACAATGCGTTCACTTCACTGAGATTTAAATGAATATTTACTGGTGTCTCTGCCCTTTTTAAAAAAAAAAATATGCTCTTTTATCTCTGCTTGGTAAATCCTAAAGTTCTTAAAGAATTAACATGAAGGAAATACTGGCTTATATAGGTCTTAAAATTCTTCTAGTAATCTAGAGTAGCAGCTTTATAACCCTCCCTCTGATGATAGGATGTCACCTGTCAGATCCCTGTTGGCTTCTTCTGTAATGAGAGACAATAATAACAGCAAATTAAAGAGGTGCAAGAACCCGAACAGGAGAAATAGACTTTTACAATTAACCTTTTAACATCTGCCTGAGATGAGATTGAACTGTTCCCTGGTTACAATATGATCAAATTGACCTGTGAACAACTGAACTGATACAAATCATAGCAGTTTATCAAATAGAGAAAAAGTACTTTAATGTGCCCCTATTATGCCATTTATATGTTGCTAATCTTGATTTATGAGTCTCTTAAAACAGGTTTACATTTATGCAAGGTCAAAAAACACTTTAGTTTTCTCCAAAAATAGATTTAATTTGACCCCTTTTCTAAATGATTCGTTAACAACTCGTGCGAAGCAATTCGAAGAATCTAAACCCCGCCTTCCCGTGAGCCCTCACTGCTGTGATTGGTCAGATGGTGCAGTCCTTTATGATTGGTCTACCACTACAGCGGCCTACAAAGCTTGCAAAAAACTATACTTTCTGACATTACTAGACGTGCTTTCAGAGACAAACGTCAACTACTGTAGTTAGCAAGGACTACCTTGGAAAGTGCTTGCAATTTGCTTTTGTAAGCGAATCGGGCACACCTCTACATTGTGAATTTCAGCATTGTATAATGCATAACACTGCATTAAACCTAGTTTCTCTTTACTTAAACTAATAAGACAGACAGATAGTCAAGCTTCATCAATCATATGTTTAGACTATATGTTTAGGGTTGTTACACAACATAACGTACACAAATATGTATTTTGAACGATCGCTAGAAAATACAACCATCAATTATTAATCTTACTTACAGGTAGAAGTTTAGAGGAGCAAGCCGGTCCAAATAAACTGGGCACCGATCCATCTTTTAAGACCAAGCGTTTGGTGAATCCCGCGTTGTACTCGAAGATTAGAAAAGCAGTCATCAGTAAAATGACGCGAACAAAACAAGAGACTGTACTGCTGAGGTGTTGTTGAAAAAATGTATGTTACTAATCACTTTATCTTTAGATTCATCTTTCAGAAGGGCATGTAAAACAAATTTACTCTCACAGCGCAAGATACAGAGTCTTCTTGACATGATGTAATCCATGTGGAAATTTACAGTTTGTTGGCGAGGCAAGTTGTTCACGACGTAGAACGTGGGCGGACATTATGCAGATATGTTACTTAGTGACGTGGATCCGTAACTGAAAAAGATTCAAATTGCTGACGACTCGTTTAGGCGAATGTGAGCCGACTCTTTTTTTTTGATAGACAATAACGTTATTTATTTGCACAACTTTGCAGATAGTTTATGTTCACATACAGCTACATGACATTGCATGAACGATCATATTTGAAAAGGCACATTAGTTTATTCTGTCGGTCCATAAGATGTACGATTTATTGTGTGGTCGATAATATGTTTGCCTTCTCTCTTTTCCCATGCAAGCTCTGATTTGTTACTTGTCTCTTTACACAAACATGGTGTACTTTTATAGCATTAGGGTCACAAGTCATATGTTTCTGTTTGTAAGAACTATGTATCTGAGATAAAATTAACCTTGTTTCAAAAGCAACCCATTCTTCAAGCTTGTGATCGTCTTGGCTGTACACAACTACTTCCACTATTCAATTGACTGTTGCAAAAATGACTGTTAGTTATTAAATTGAAAATGTCTTATTGTAACTACCAAAAGCATAATATTTAGATTTCCTCTGCTTTCTAAACCAATTTAGTGTTTCCTAAACTTGTGACACCCACATAGTATCTTCATTTGGATTCTTTCTACATAAACAATCCCTTTTTCCTGTTACAAATAGATGTGTTTAATTTTCCGTCCTTAATAGTAGTTCTCTGAATAAAGTTCATCAGTAAATGGAACCCTGTTGCTGATATTAAGGTTTTTGTTTAATTTTGTTGAGTGTTCTTCTTCTTCTTCTCACACAAATCGCACCAATAAGTGTTTAGACATGTTCCACATTTTGGTAACAAGGTGGAAAAATAAAAACCATAAAAATAAAACCCGATAAAGGTTAAAGTAGAGAAAATAAAGCTCATAATAATTAGTACTCTTAAGGATTTTTCTTAAGAAAAAAAAGGAGGCAATCCTTTGAAAGTCTCTCCAAACTAGTTGAACTTTAGCTTACCCTGACATGTTTTTAAACGGCCTTATAATGTCTTTGACAAAAGCAAGACAAGATGGTGTAATGGTTCACTTCATATAGTACATATTTACTAACATACAAAACAAGTCAACAGCTGCTAAATGACTCTGTTACACTCGTCCTTTTCTCATCGTTAATTTCCTCCCCATGTGTTTACATTCTACACTGAAAACATGTTTTCATTAAGTCCAGCTTAAAACATTTATTAAGTTTTTTTTCTTCTCATCAACACGTTTTGAGAGTATTTACACGATTCTCTGATTAATATTTGATGTAAAATAGTAGAATCACAGTTCCTGAAACTCTGGAGCTTTGTAAATGAAACATAACTTCATCAATCATTTTTAGTTGTAATTGTGTATAATTTGTTATTAGTATAATATGAGTTTTTGTTTATAACTTCAACAGGCTTGTAAAGGCCAGATGGCTGGCTGAAGTATGTCAAAGAGAATATTACAGTAACACACAATCCTAACTGACTCACTGACTGATCTTGTTGAGGTTTCTTGGTGTGGTTGGTTGTGTGTGAATGTGTACGTCTGTTTAAGGAAGCAGTCTGTTTGTAACATGTTTACAGTACTGCTTTTTTCCATTGCTGTTATTTCCTGTGCATGTGGATATTTGTGTGTGTGCACGTATGCTTTGGGAACGAGAATGTTAAAGCGTCTGTGTGTGTGTGTGTGTTTGGGACAGATGTTAAGTCTCTGTCTGTCTCTTTCTCTCCCCTTCTTTCTTCGTTCCCCTGCGGGGGCCACAACACTTATTTACATTTCATTCATCACAGAGAGCTGCAGATTGAAACACAAACAGTGGACTATTTGGGTTCAGTCTTTCACTGCGATAAGAGCTCCGATTACGCCCCATCATGAAGGAACTTCCTGTTTGAACCCAGAATAAAGGATGTTTGCTCTTATCCTTTCAGCTAGGCTTTTTTCATCAAAGACCAGTTCCGTCGAAATGTTTTTCCTTTAGTTTCAAGCTGTCTTCAATTCATATGAAATGTAAGACTTTCTTGAGTCAAGTCAAGTCGCATTTATGTCTATATAAACAGGAAAATTGATTAATTATGAAAAATTCTAATTCAATTTCAACTGTAAAGCAGACTTATGGAAGATACATCTATAAGTATTGACTTAACTAGTTGTCAAAATTAAATTCAGTGTTGGATGGATCAACCTAAATGCATTAATTTGCACCAACATAATAAAATATTGTTTTCGCAGTTTCGCACTTTTTAAACTGCATTAGTGTCGTTATTCAACTCATTTTAGTTCAATGTTGATTCAGTTCAGTTCAATACGTTAAATATGTAAAAGCTCATCAATTATGAAACCAATTAGATTCAGCAAATGTAAAACATTATTTTTTGAAGCTGTAAATAAAGCAAAGATGACTTGATGATGATTATTTCAGAATTTCATGTTTAATTAAGCGTGTCGCATGCAGTTTCTTTGTTTGTGACATTTACTGCACCAGTTTTTTGATGTACAAAACAGCTCAATAATGTTATTATTTAGTTCAATAATAATGTCAACAATGCAAAGGTCACAGTTATGAAACAACTTCAAAGTCAGCCCTACAAAAAAACTGTATGTCATTTATCAGCTCAAGTTTTTTTTCTCACCTGACAGCATCAGTGCCATCAAATCGAAAATACTACTGAATATGAATTGCATTTTAAACCCCAGTTGAGCAAGTCCAAGATGACGCTTACAAAAACTAGCAAAACACCCTCCATACTGCAAAAGGTGTGTATAAATTTGTGTGAACTCATTTGACAAATCCACTATTTATAACTCTCTTCCTAATGAAATTCACCTGTCAGAAAGAGTCCGTCTCTGCTAATGGGTACACAAACACACACACACACACACACACACACACACACTACACTCATCGCTTCATTAACCGCGAATATTAATATGGTCATCCCGGCTTCTCGTTCTTTTTTTATTTGTTTGTTTTCTCCAGCTTATCCAGAACGACAGCTTTACAGTGAAACAGGTAGTTATTATAAAGATAAGGGATTGAGGTATCTATCTCTCTTAGTTCCTTTTTTTGTGTTTCTGTAATCTGAAGTAATCAGTTTCCTCTGTGAAATACAGTACGTCCTGCTCTGACCGGCCTCTCTTATCTCTATGTGCTGTGGACACAGATCATCACCGTTTAGACAAGTCCCTATTTACTGTTTCCATTGGACATAATAATTGTAAAGTACAACTGAGTGTTTGTCCATGGAATACAGGAGAATTATAACCCCCCCCTTTCCATCCTGTGATTCTCCCCCCCCACACACTTTTGTTTGTGGCAGTGGGCAGCCCAGAGGGGGTTGTGCCCCTTTCATACCCCAGTAATTGATGAATTGTATGTGGTATGCAAATGAGAATCCATAAATCTTATGAATGACAGCTTAATTTATGTGAGCCTTAATGAATGCAGGATTAGATTTTAATTAAATGTCCTCAAAGGCACCCTGAGTTGTACGTTGCATTTTTGTTCTCTCTCTCTCTCTCTCTCCCCCTCTGACTCACTCTTTCATAGACTACCATGTTAATCTTAAGTCTTGTTTCCTGTGCACATCTGTCCTCTCAAATGAAGTATCTAGAAAAATTGCAGTGATAAAATAACTCTTCATTTTGCGAACGGAAGGGGGTCGTAGTTAATGAATCATACAGGGAGAGAGAGAGTTAAAATGGTGCCTTATCTGCTGATCTCTCTTAGAATTTCTTGAGTCATTTCCGCTGCACGGCTTAACCACATTTAATCTGATTCCATCAGTATCAGTTTAATTAAAATATCGCCCCATTAGGAATTATTAAAAATGTCAGCCTGTTAGGCATTCAGCACGGCTGTAAGAAGAGAGAAGACAGTCCTTTACCAGAGCTGCGTCATTAGCACTAGAGTTCTCAGAGTTTGCTGTTATATTGTGAACTGAATCAGAGCAGCTGCACCAGACAGAAGATGATCATGCTTTTGTGGATATAAAACACAAACCCTCATGGGTTTCTACTGGTTGTTGGTAAAGGTGAGATGGAAAGACCACAGAATAAAATCCACCTGGATCTCATATCTGGAAACACAGATGAGACGTGTGTGTGTGTGTGTGTGTATGTTTGAGTTCATGAAAAGAAGACGTGTATTAGGATGTGTTTAGATACAATGCTGTTCATTAATCATAACAATCTAGGTTTAGAAATGAGCCAGATTCTTAGAAAATACTTTTTCTGTTCATGTTAATTTCATACGGTTGTAATAAAACCTTTCATTTTTACAAAATGCTGTGACATATCAGGTGGTGTAACATGTAAAAAGTAATAATGTATTTTTCTTACACCTAAATACATGAGTGTGCACATTTATATATTGTTTATTTCCTGACACAAAAATGGTTGCCGCTGTTTATAAGTTGTTTGGGTATAAGTTCCGGTCTCATCCGTGTCCAGCTATTTTTAGCTGTACAAATTAGTTGGTTTTTCTGCTTGATATTGAAAATTAGTGTCTTATCATGTTATTTTAATGTATTATTTTAATTATGAACACACTGTTTTGTAGTGCAAACAGTTGTACCGTTTACTGCAAGATGTTACTCTCCTCGTTATTTTCCTATATTGTCCAATGAACCAGAAGCCTCACCCATATATAAATATATATATAATTTTTAAGTAAGTATTCTTATTTTAATAAATAGATCCAGACAAAAATTTGTATCTGTGTAAAATAGCAGTCATTTCTTTCAAAAACAAACAAACAAACTCCTATTTTGTGTGTGTGTGGGGGGGGGTGACAGAACGGGGTGAGAAATAAACCTGTGATAATCCTCTCTCGTTTCAAAGGTCAGGCGCTGTGATAAAATAGCTATTTTGTTCATTTATTTACTCTCTGCAGTGGACAGATAAAGAAACACTACAATTAGGGAATCGCAAGAGAGAGAGCGATTTTAAAAGGGCAAACGGCAGGGAGTTTAATATTTTATGAAGGATGATTGGCGCTCACGAGCTCTGGGGGAGGTGTGAGCGGAGGATCTGCATGAAATGCAGAACTTTATTTCTGGAATGCTCAGCAAAATGATAAAGAAAGTTTTATAAAAAGTAAATGCGTTGCATTAAAGGTTTTCTTAAAACCTGACACCTGTTTAGATAAAGATACACAAGAGTCAAAACAATCAGAGGTGCATCGTGCTGAGTCAAACAGGTGAAAATGGACCATAACCTATTTCCCCTCCCTTTCAGACTCAGTTCGGTGAACTTGGTTGATAAAGACTTAATGCAGATGTTATTTGTGTGTGCTTCTGAGAGACGTAGCTGATTTTAGCGCTTGTAAACTCAACAAATTTAAATTGCACATGAATGCGCAGGAGCAGGTAACAAGGTGCGCAGTATGCATTATACATGAGCAAAAAATCGGCTGATTATGGAAAAGGGAGATGAGTCTACTGTGTGATCTAATTAGAGAGAAAGAGAAGGGAGGGGTACAGGAGATGGCAGAAAAGTCTGTCCTTGAGAGTATTTACTGACGCATGCTAGTATGCATAGTAGATTAGTCCAACTCTGAACAGAAATGTGTGTGTATGATTATGTGCTAGTCTTGTCTTGATTTTTAAAAAATATGGGAGACTGGGGCTAATTGTCACACTTTTTACTGCAGTGAGCATTTTTTAGAGAAGGCCAGTTTGTGTATAACCTTGTCTACAGGTTTTGGGGAAAAATAAATGTTCCACTAATATTGTTCGGGAGTAAAAATACATGAAAGTTGACGTTCCTGATGGCGTGCTCCACTTGGAGTCAAACAGCATATTATAGGCTTTTCAGAGTCGATACAACAAAAATTGGAAAGGAATCCAAGGACCATGAAATTAAAAATAAAATAAGAAAGGTATGAGATTTATGGTATTAAACCATTAAACAATGTAATTAGCCGTAATTTCAATCAAAAATTGCTAGTAAATTTCAGAAAAATAGAATGCCACAGCAATACATTGAATTAAATATTACAGTTAAAAATGTGGGTTTTTTTGGTAAAATGTACTCTAATAATATTGGTTTTATTTAGAATTGATTTTAGAATTTTTATTTATTCATTTTTTACCAAGGTTAAATATGGTGAAAAACTAGATTAGACTGGAATTTTAGTTTAGAAATCAGAGTTTCCTAAATTATTGTTAGTAGAAGTTGTAAGAACATTTTAAAATGGGTGTTTGAAGCCAGCATAGCAAACCACTGCTAGAGACAACATACATTTGTGTAATAGGCCATTTGAGAACATATAATTACCCTGAGATATAGCACTTTTGACAACTTTCTTGGTTGACAACTAGCCTCAGGGTTACTTGGTAGTTTCTAATCATTCTGTACACTTCTCGTGAATGACATGAAGCAGCAAAAAAACAACATCCCCATTATAATTAACAAAAATGTTTACACTGCAACTTCTAATGTGCACTGGCTTCTAGATAGGTTGTTACATGTAACCATTGTGTCCATCTTTCAGCTCCAGACCTGGCAGACCTCCTAAACGAACCCAGAGTGTGACATCACCCGAGAGCCCTCACGTCCTGCACCACTCCGTCTCTGGACTCATGTCCTCAGGAATGATGTCTCACACTGGTAAGAAAATAAGGAAACGCTCCTACCTCACTGTTACTGCCAGAACAAACAAATCTCATTCCTTCTTAAATCAAAAAATATTTGGATTTATAATTAGGAAAAGGAAGTAGTCTGTTTTAAATTATTTAAATGAAGAAAAACACTGTGTCCTAGCCAGACGTGATATGATAAGTTTTCAGCAGCAAGCTATTTGTCTATCCACAGCAGATACAATAAAAACAATCACAAATCACAGCCAATCAGAAGAGCATGTGGGCGGAGTCTCTGTGCAAGTAGACTGCTGTCACATGTTGTGTCCCTACTTATACTCTGTCCTACAAGTATGTAGCCTTCTTGTGCAGAAAAAGTACATACTTTTGATTATGTTGGCAAGCTTTAGGAAATACTACTTGTCTAAATGTCACCATTTAAACTGCACTGTCAATCATCTTGTCAAAATCAGAATTCATATTTAGTTTGATTTTATTTCCTACTATATTGGATTAAATAAATATTTTTTTCTACAGGTTAGCTATTAAACATTTATCACTCAAACCCTTTTCTCTGCTTGTGCTCGGTCTTAGATAGCTGCCAGGTTTGTAGTTTTTATAAACACGTTTTTAGTCATAATCGAATCCTCATTCATCGCGCAATTGGTTGTGGGCAACATTAGCCATTAGAGTGTGGAGTTGATCTGTACTTTGAATTTCTACCGGAAGTAGTAAACCATCCGGGTACCTTTGAAATACTAATTGCAACATACTATGATTTAGGACAGGTAGTATGCGAAATGTGATACAGCATAACACTTGCAACAAAATGAATACATAATAAAATCAAAATAAAATGTTTTTACCAATATTCCAAATGCAAATTCATTGACAGATGTTTATAATAATATTTGTCATTGTCTCGTTTGTTCTCATATAGTATGAACTTAATTGTTTATTTTATTTTTTTAAATCTGAGGTAAAATAACCATTATTGCTTTTATGGCTTATTGCTGTAAAAAAGATTTTAAAAAATCTGTATCACCATCGTATCTGTATTGCTTATTTCGGCATTGAGTGGTGTCCGGTTAGAACAACAAAAATCTTTTATTTCTGCCTCAATAGCATCACCAAATTAAAATGAAATAATAACAATGAGAAGAAGAATGACTGTTTTCAAATAGGTTTCCCAAACACTGCTGTTGGTTGCTTAAACTGATAGCTCCACCCACAATCAGCCATGCTATTGGCTGAGCTAGGGGTGGGCAGTATACCGGTAGACATGATTAACCGGTAGAAATGTATCAACTGATAGAGATTTTGGTCTATCGTCTTAATCACGGTTGAGATCACGTGACGTTGAACGTTACCTAACCACGCAATACACATCAACTTCGACAATGGATGAAGCAGTGTTGCCAACTTATCAACTTTGTCGATAGATTTAGCGGCTTTTCAGACCCCCTTGGTGACAGTTTTTCCAAAAAAACGACTAGTGACTTCTTGGACAAACCTCAGCGAGTCTCTGGTAGTGCGCGCACACCCCTCGGTGCAGCAGCGGTGACTTTGCTTAAATTTTAAAGAAAAAAGGTGCATCGTCTGTGGTGTAGAATTGGTTTGGGTATAGGAAAAGTGAGACGAATGTGATTTGCAAGGTATGCAAGAGCACTTTTTTAGCAAGCAGTAGTAATACTTAATGTGGCTTTAATGTTGGTTGCCCTCGCCGGTTTTTACGCGGTTTAAGCCACGTGAAGCATTTTAGAATGTACCGTGGAAACTGGTATACTCTCAGGTGCTATGTTAGTACCTGTTGTTCTGAGAAATAAAAAACATTAAACTTACAGTAAACAGTATGGTTGTTTTGTTTTTTTTACTTAAAGTATTGCTGCAATTCAGTTTAAATAAAATTACATTATATGAAACAGTTTCTTTGTGTTTGAA
>JAUCNO010000626.1:9189506-9200461 GCA_032353835.1 Enteromius viviparus | reverse complement strand
CAGAAAACCTGGTACCGTAACATTTCAAATTTTTTAGTACCGACTTGGTACCGAAGTACCGGGTCTTTTGACAACACTAGATTCTATTAAATACCAAATAAAAAACAATAATTCACTGACTCTGTTAGAAATCATTTAATAGGCCATTGTTGGGTCTTCCACTGGGACAATAATCCAAAACGACCATTAAAATAAACACAAGAATTAGTCACTGAGCACAAAAAATGTAGAATTTGCCATGGCTGTCCCAGTCCTCTGACCTGAACCCTGCAGAAAATTAGTGAGGTGAAATAAAGAGGAGAAGCACCATTATGGAGCTGGTTTTCTGAAAGATCTGGAGATATTCTGCATAAAGGAGTGGTCTCTTTTCTCTTATCAGGTATTCTCCAAACTCTTCAGACATTACAGGAGAAAACTCAGAGCTTTTATCTTGGGAAAAGGATGTAGCAATAATTGGGTGCCAATTATTGTGGCTAACATGTATTGGAGAAAAAGATTTACTTCTGATTTAGTTTTTCTCCCCGTTTTAAATTGTTTTACTTCAATGATAGTTTAGAATTTTGTAATTTTTTCGAATGAAAGATCAAAAGGATAAACAATGCTGATTTATTTTCACATCCACCTTTGCTCACCAATGGTGCCAATATTAGTGGAGGGCACTGTATTAATATATGTGTGCATATGAATGTGTAAATATATATTTTACATATGCACACACACAAAGTTCAAAATAACTAATTAATTTGTGGTTCAGTGATAAACAAAGGCCAAAAAGCCCAGTTCAAACCAAGAATAATAACTATAAAGAAAACTTTAAAGATAACAATATCAGCGTTCACACCAGCAAACAATATCATCTGTTTATTCTAAGCACACTCTTATCTGCTGCTTTAATTGGCTCAAAATATCAGACGTGTTTGGTATTCTCAGACTAGATGGAAGCTGTTTACACTACACGATTTTCTATTGACTCTGTCAATTCAAATTTGCAGACTGGCTTTGACTTCTGGCAACTATTATCAACTTCTACTATTATCTACTTCTACAGACTGTACACAACTACAAAAACAAATACAGTTCTGTATGTCATCGTTTGGAACTACAGGAAGTCATGCCACAAACTCATTGTCATTGGTTGCACTACTGGTGTCATCTTGGGACACTTAAACATACAGTTTGCCATACAGTATTTCCTTTTTTTAAATCAAGTATAAATCATTTAAAATAAATATAAAATAATGTTCAAATAAAAAATTACATACTGCAGCTTTAATAAAAGAGAGAAATTGCCACTGTTCTTTGACGCATTGCTTATTTTCCTGAAACTGTGCATTGTAAGCAGATTTAAGCAAGAAAATACCATGAAAATGAGGTTGTGACCTTTCTGTGGAAAAAAAAAGGCCAGGATGTCACAGCGAGTGGGATAAGTGTGAATAAGATTAGCCAGGTTTTACCCACAAATGCTAATAAGAAGGAGCTTTTTTATCTTCAGCAATTTAGAGTGAGAATAACCTTGAGTGTGGACTCTTGGTGTGGAATATTAATACGGCTGAAGAGAGCTGAGTGGTGCAGAACAGCTCTTTTCAACTTTCTTTCTTTTATCGTTATATCCATCTTAAAAATGTCTGTCTCTTTCCATCTCTCAGGTTCAGTGGCGTATAATTTAAATACTGACACAATGACGGCTTTGTCTGGTGATCTGAAAATATCAGTCTCTCATGCCTGTGTTTTCAACGTGAACCCTTATCCACTGGTCATATAATTATTTACATTTGACAAACACAAACTGTTCCCAGAATAGTACTCTTGAGATATGTGATACATCTAAACCATGAAGACTGAACAGATCTGTAGGGACGTGTGGCATGTATGAGGCTGGCTAGACAGAAACGGCAGTGTTCCAGCGGAACTCCAGTGGCACCGATCCAGTCAGTGATCGGTACACTGTTTTTAGCAGCTCCCCCTCTGCCATGATTACCAGGATATGAGCTCATCTCTGGTTAAATAGAGGTTCTTATAACAGCTGTGGCCCTGAGCAGGAAGTGGAGGGCTCTGGATATAGTCACACCGTCCTGTCAAAGAGGAATTACAGAGACTGTGTCTTGCTGATGTTAACTTGGTAAAAGACAGCATATGTGTTTTGTACACAAGGACTTTTTTAGAGATTAAATTCCCAACAGGTTTTGCTTCAAAAAACTGATCATAAATTGGAAATTGACTAGTGACCCAACACGAAAAAGCAAGAATGTTCTTAAAATCAACATTGAAATTTATTAATATATTTAAAATACCAATATTTATTCATGTTCTTTTATTAATGGTAATTTATTAACAATAGCATGAATACTCAAGAAGCTTGTCTTCATAAATTGAGTATTTGGTCTCTTGAGATTTTTTTTGTATTAGCTAATAATTTAATGCAGTCATTGTGGCGTTTTTATTTCATTATTTATGGATTTTGGAGATCAAAAATACTAAAGTAATTCCAAAATGCCATTGGGTGTGATAGGACAACTTTGACATGCATACAAACGTGTCTATCCCCAATTTCTGGTTAGATCTATAATAATATCAGTCAATTTTTAAACCACTTGTCTATCCCAGCCCATTCCACAGTTTTGTTCAGTGTTTAAAGATACACATTAAGTGGATGCTGGTCCAGATCACAGACACTCACACCTATTCTATTGTCTATTTTATTCCTACTTCCTGGCTTGGCTGGCACTCAAACTGGCCACCTTCTTGTTGTGAGGCAACAATGCTATCCACTGAGCCTATACTGTATAAACGTATTCATTTGGTACTTTTACTATGAATAATATATATTTGGAAATATATGTATATATATTATTTGTAAGAGAAGAGGTAAAGAGGGAGGACGTCAAGTCAATAAGTATGGGGTGGTCTCCAGGGCTGCCGTTCCTCGATCACATCCACACATCCCTTTAGAGCCTGTCTCTCACTCTCAAGGGATTGAGCTGACAGATAAGCCGAACTTCACCAAAAGTTGTAATAGAAAAAAAAATGGGATTCCTGCAGAACATAATCAGGAAAAATTGGATGATAAAAGAAGAGCGGTTAATGAAGTGGAACATTTTTCTTTTAATTCCTATAACATCATTTTAGAATCAGCATAGAAATTAAACATTAATAAAGAAAATTCTCAGAGGAGTCACTGAACAAAAGATGACATCACTGGAGTGCTGCAAACGTTCCTCAAAACCTAACTGCTACATGATGAAAAGAATTTCTTTAGTGCTGAGTCATTAACTGCATCATAATTAGTACAGTAG
Organism: Enteromius viviparus; assembly: GCA_032353835.1. Classification (NCBI taxonomy): domain Eukaryota; kingdom Metazoa; phylum Chordata; class Actinopteri; order Cypriniformes; family Cyprinidae; genus Enteromius; species Enteromius viviparus. The sequence goes on along the minus strand of JAUCNO010000626.1, from coordinate 9,197,168 downwards.
ATAATAACCAATAGTGACCAAAAAAAGTGTAACCTATATTATGAAGTCTTTTGAAGAGATGCAATCACTTTAAAGTATAAACAGATTTAATTTAGGATTTTGCTTCCATATAAACACACATACATGCAGTAGAACTCATCAAAGATGAAAAACAGAAGTGCTAACATTCTTACTTGACATGAGAATCATTGAAGTTTGTCGTGTGTCAACGTTTTAACATCAAATATGTAGATGTGAGCAAATCTGTTTTTATTTTGTATACACTTTTAGAATAATAAATAAATTAATAAATTAATTAATATAAAGCAACTCAGGGTTAGTTGGAGAGACTGACTAAATTATGAGAGATTTTTCCCTAGATTCTCTACTACCTTAGTATATTGCAAATAGTTTTATATATTCAAAAGCCCAGATTTAGAAGCAATGTTTCAGGACAAAAACTTCAACTGAGCTGTAGGGATACAAAACTTTGTGTCACATACTTTATATCCATTACAGCAAAACCCATAATGTAATCTTGACTCCTAAGTGAATGGAGATGTAGTACCATCTCTAATATAACTTTTGTCTCTTTGTTTTGATCACTTGGGGTTGAATTTAGGTTTTCATTCCATAATGAAGCTGTCGTATGGAATACAGTGACCTTTAGGAAAAAGAAACATGCTGAAATGTGAGACAAAATGTGAGAAGACTCTGCTACACTGACTGAGCACTTTTTATAATTAGAGTCATAGAGATTGGTGTGAAAGCAAAGGGAGAGTTTGTCGAGTTGAAATGAGTTGTTCTCTACAGATCTCTTTACAGCGTCGTTGGCAGGGCGGCCACAGCGAATTTTGACTCTGTTGCCGGTGGCGGTATGAACGCACAACGATTAACTAAGCAAACTGCAATGTTTGAGGTGTTTTATAAGGTTCGATGTACAGTATTTCCTCCTTTTCACATAAAACTTCGATGACACCCCTTGCAGATGGGTTTTTGGTGATCAATGATGTTGTGCTTGTCATCAGCCTCAAAAACAAAATACTTTCACACGTGGCTCTTTCCTCCTGTTTTTTCAACGAGCAGATTTAGAGCCGCCTCATCAGTAGCACCGCCGGTCGCCATCTCTCTGTGCTTTTATGAAGAAGACGCAACTGCACAGTGCGCACCTTTCGGGTAGCGCAGCAAGAACCGGATTGCCTTGGTACCGAAGTACCGGGTCTTTTGACAACACTACCTACAAATAACAGGTGTTAATACCAAAGAAGAACTGAATTGGTAATCTAGTTGATTAAAGTAATAAATCTGACTCACATTGACGTCTCCCTAATATGGGTGTATACTATTTTCAGGAAATTAATTACCATGCACAGATTTTATTTGTATGTGTTTTTGCTTTAATAATGTGTATGTGTTTTTATGCATGTTTTTTTACAGGCTCAACATGTGTGTGTGTGTGTTTTGGATTACACTCAGCAGATGCCTGATGCTCATTGTAAACACAAGTAATCACAAGCAGCTGGTTGAGACGACTGCCTCTCTGAGTCTCTGTATGGCAAAAGTGTATGTGTGTTGTTCTCTGTCTTGAGCACTCAATAATTCTGCTGCGTGTTTCTCTGACCAGACAAACAGTGGGAGTGTGGGAGAGCACTGTTGATACTTCCTTCTCCGATTTTCCTTCTCCCAATTTCTTTTCATCTACGAATCAAAAAACCTACACCTTCGTTAACTCAACGAGGCCCCAAAACCCTTCAAAGGCCTCACCACACAACCCCTTTTTTTCCATCTCTCTCTCTTTTTTTTTAACCCTCTCTCTTCCCCACTGCAGTTGTTTGTTGCTTGTTTTGTGATTATTTCCATAAGGGAAGTAACTCAACAGTAAGCACCTGGAGGCATCATTAATTTCATCTAAAGGAGAAACTAGACTTCCGGTTTTCCATAATACCCTCCCCCCACCCCCTGCTGACGGGAATGTGGAAATTACTCCATGGTGTCTAACCACTACAAAGACCAGAGCTAAACGCACAGACTAAACACCTAGACCACAGCTGCTTACTGGCAACCGCACCTTTGTCTGGGAAATAAAGCTTGTCTGTCGCTACTGTTTTATATACGGCTTTCAGGCTGGAACATGTTAAATGCCCTTAATGGGGAAATTGAGAAAACAAATAGTCTTATCGTAGGTTAATAATTGATTTGAGATATTGTAGTGTGTGAGAAATAGAAGTGGGATCAGCGCTGTCAGGCCAGTAAATGTTTCTCAGATGTATGTGTCACAGATTCTCTTCCTTTCACACACACCTGCCGGTGGTCTCCGTCTCAGAGGAGGTTGGCCAGAGGAAAAGAGAGCTGCTGCGTTACCTGCAGGGGTAACAGCACATGACAAGAGCGGAAACTTTTATGGCTGAGATTAAAGTAGCAATAAAGAGGAAAGGGTTTCCAGTAGCACATCATTTCTGTGTATTTTTGTTTTTATTATTGAATCTGTTGCATAGGTAGACCTACAAGAAAATGTAGATATAGAAACAGAGGATTTTTAGAAAACATTAATTCTACTGAAATACTAAAATGCCTTGGGATAATAATGTCATAAATGTCACAGTTTAAGAAATGTTTTAAACTTTTTTGTACTAGGGGAATGGCTTGCTGTTTTTTTATTTTATTTAAAAAAAAAATTAATTCATTAATTTATTTTTTATTTATTTATTATAATATTTAACTTATTGTTTTATCACAGTGCAATGTGAATCTTGTGACATTGTTACATGAGTTTAGATGCAGTCGAAAACTTGCAGTTTTCATGTAAGGTTGTTTTTTCTTTGTTTTTTTTTAGATTATCTAACATCTATTCTGCCTCACAAAATATATTATACATAATTGTTTCCTCTTACGTTTTTCAAGTTCAGAAAACCAGAGTGCATCATATTCAAAGACATTGTTTGAAATGATTCCTTATAAAGCTCAAACTAAATCACGTGATAATCAGCATGTACAAATCTTCACGCTTCAAGTTAAGCAACAGGATACATAGTATATTTTTTGTTGCAGTTTCTCGTTTGAATCTTTTCCAGGTGTTGTGTTGTTCTCTTGTTTTCCACGCCATTTTACGCAACAGTTTTGTGCCCAACAGATCCCTGTTGTGTTTGGATTTATCCAGCCGAGTACTTGGCTCCTTCCCAGCCCTGTCATTAGACTTCTTTTGTTTCCTTTCCTCAGCGTTCGCTTGTTTTGTTTCTCCTTTTTTATTAAACGCTAAATATTTATACAATTTGCAACTTCCTGTCAAAATCATTTACACTCCCACAATAGCTCTGGCTCAAGCGCACAATGGCAACTGCTGCGGGGGGGATATTTTAAAATGGTGCGCCTCCAATTTCTTTTAGCCCTGGGCTCTTTTGTTTTAGGTAAATAAAGATTGAAAGCTCTTCGTGAGTGATATTGGCCACCATGTGTTTGAGAAACAGGCCTCAGTGGCACTGCGGCGTTAACAGACGCTTGCGGATCGCATTGTTATTCTTTTTGCAGCAGAAGCCGAGACGTAGGCCCCTTGAGATACGGATGAAGGGTGACGGATGTAGATGCATTTGGCTGAGTTCCAGCCTCATTCAAAAGTGTCTTTTTGGACGGGGAGGGGCTTTAGTGTTTCCTTGCCACTTCGGCCCGTTCCCGAATGCACTTAGAAGCCAGATATTGCTCCTATCAGCATTTTCTACCGTAATATGGCAGTTTGAATTCCACTTGAAAAGGCAAATGCGCGGATGGCACTGTCGTTTTGACTTTAAGAATATTAGTAATGCCTGGCGGAGAAGACGGAGCATGTTCTTGGCATGTGTTTGTGCTTGGCTCAGATCCCTTTTCTATCTATACATCAATCTCCTGAGCGCTCAGTGGCTTTCTTTGATCTTCCTTTTTACTTCCTTTCTGTCGCCCGTTCACCGTGACTGATCTGCGTGTCATCTGTTTCATGAAAATCAGGGTCTTTTTTCCTCTCTTTCCATCTAAAATGTCATGATGAAGGGAAGGAGAACTTTCATTTGTAAGTGGCCCTTCAAGTCTCTGTGGCAGAGAGGTGACCTCTGACCCCCAGAGCTGCCTGGTATTTGGTTGAAAAGCAGAGGGAGATGAAAGGTCTTGATAACTATCACCTCCAAAGGGCTCATCATCTCCTGGCCTTCGTTCTCATCATCTGCCATGAGTATCAACTCTAGTGAATCCATTACTACAAGGCCAACACAGTTCAGCAGCGTCTCTTAAGGCAACAGATGGGAAATGAAAAAATCTTTGAGAGAATTGTCCTCTCTTTCTCTCTCTGACCTGTTCAGTTGTGAGAAGATCCATTTCCTTTTTCTGCAGTTATTCCCCTCCGGAGAATATCCGCTCACATTCCTATAAAGCATAACACTGTTAGAGAGCTGCGAGGGATTGAATCAGCACAGTAAAACAAGCAAAACACCAGTCACACAGCAGGCGTGTGTACTGCAGTCTCGCTGTCACGTAGCTTGTTGTGCTACAAATAGAGTGTGTGGTCTAATTTATCACGGGGTTGTTATGTATGAAGACGTTTGCAGCAGTCTGAGAAGCAGCTAATTGCTTTGAGGTACAAACTCCAGCAGCTCTTGTTATACTTGTAGACATGCTGTGCATAATGGCACATCTTTAAAGAGAGCAATAACAAAGCCGAAACTGATGAAATTTCATAACGTGAAGCATCATAATTTGGTACTATTTACGAGATGTTTTTCCTTTACAGTGTGCGATGAGTGTTTTTTAATATCCTCAAACTGTTGGTGCAGCATGTGTTGTTTTAATGAGTTTGATTTTGGAATGCTACATTTCTTTAGGGTTTCCTGCGGTGCAATAAAGCGTTTATGCAGAAATACGTGTTATGGTTGATTAATTAAGGTATAATTATTTTTGTGTGTGTTTCGTTACAGGTTTGGAACTTCCATTCATGATGATGCCACATCCCTTGATTCCAGTCAGTCTGCCTCATGCCTCGGTCACTATGGCGATGAACCAGATGAACCATCTCAGCACTATTGCCAATATGGCAGCTGCTGCTCAGGTCCAGATTGCCCCGTCCAGAATGGTAACGTCGGTTATAAAGGTACAAGAACACAAACTGTACATTATGTTCTTAAGAAATTTAAAGTTAGCATTCAGTCGTTAATTATGTTCATCTTTTATAGAGAATTGAAGATATTTTTAAATAAACCTGAGAGATTTCTGTCCCTTAACATATATGGAATTGTGATATGTGACATGTACTATATTGCCCTATATCAAGCGTGATATATGTTACCCGTAGGTTTATATAGGTTTGTCTTTTGACAAATAAATCCTAAAATGTATTACACATACATAAATATGCATATTTGTTGGCTAGATATATATTATAATACATATATGGAATTGTTTTAGTTTCTAATAGGTTCCATATAGTTTCTACTTTGTGCTTTGCACTATTTTTCATACATGGAAATTTAACTTATGTTCATCTGCTTAAAAGCACATTCCACCAAAACCTTTAAGCTTCAAAAAGTTCATAAAGACATCATAAAAGCAATCTATATGAATCAAGCTATTTAGTTCCTGTCTTTTTAAGAGACATGGTCGCTTCTTAATAAATCGATTGAATATATTCTTTTATTCACAGAATAAACATTGAGAAGCACACGTGTAGAGCACATAAAAGCTAATAAAAGGTCAAATGTGCTTGTGTGACATGCAAGAACAAACCCCAATAATACATGTTAATGGTAGCTAATAAAAACACAACCGTTTATTTAATCAGTTAATAGATACAACCTTTGATTTGAATAATGTATCAGTAAATGTTGGGCTTAATCAACATTAAGATTCACTAAAAATTTTATTATTAGTTTATGTTAACTGATGTTAACAAATGGAACACCTTCTTTTAAAATGTAACGCAGATCTTTACATGTTTTGAGCGAACTATTCCTTCTGTTTATTTTTTACACAGTGTACTAATTAGAACAGTATTTCAATTTCACAGTCCTCTGCAATTATTTAGAATATATCTATACTATGATATGACAGATTATAATGACTAATGTTTGTGTTGACTCTCAGGAGCGAGTTCCAGACAGCCCGTCACCTGCTCCCTCTTTGGATGATGGCCGTAGGTCAGGGAGCCACTTATCCTCCAGACAGAGCAGCAGCGTGTCCAGCTCTCCTGCCCACACAGAGAGCTCTTCTGACCGGCCACGTACGTCTGCTTGACTAATAAACGCCTTGCCTTTTGTTTTATTCCCCGATGCGTTATTACAAAGTCTGCGTTGCATATAATTTCAAGATATTGGTTGGAGTCATGTTAGCTGTATGTATATTTCTACATTTTAATTTCTGTCAGTATCCTCTCTTATGGCTAAAACCAAACTTACTGTTTCAGCAGAGTTTGGTCCCTGAGCACTTAGCACTATGCTCTCACGATAATGTGAAACTACACATATAACCTTACAAATGTGCTTTTAGAATTAAGAATAAGGTGATAACACAGAATCTACTAAAAGCAAAGCCATCTGAGCAGTTCATGTGCATTGCTTTAACCGGAACTAAAACTATGCAATTACAGTTAATGCTTTCTACTTTTTTTCAGTCTATTATCAGACACATTATAAATCTTACCCAAGATATCGGATGTCAGTGGTATGATATGATTTGGGAAGCTGTATGTGTTTTAAATCCTATTTTTGACAAAACTTAAGTTTAAATCTTGTAATCTTTTTTAGGCTTTTTGAGATGATATTATCTAAGTTTTTAAAGCTTGTTCAGATCAAGAAATGAGTGATTATTTTATTATTGAATTAAAACATCGAACACTACCATACAAAAGTTTGGGATCTGTATGATTTTGTAATGTTTTTGAAAGTTATATGCATGCCAAGGCTCTTTTTATTTAATCATAATGAATACTGAAAACCTTACTACTGTGAAATATTATTATGATTTAAAGTAACAGTTTTCTACTGTATTTAAAATACATTGTGGTTTACGATGCAAAGCTGAATTTTTTTAACCCTCCTCATAGTTTTTCAGAATCAATGATTTGATGCTCAAGAAACGCTCCTTATGTGGAAATCTTTCATAATATTGTGAAAGTCTTTTCTCTTACGGTTGATTAATGTAATGCATCCTTCCTGAATACATTTTCAAAAAACTTTTGAATGATAGTGTACATCTTCATAAACACAAACAGTATATTGGGCTTCACGGGTCAGGCTTTTGTATTAGTGTCTTTTGTTTGTAAAGCTTGTTTATATGCCCCTCCTTTTTCCTTTAGATTTACATCAGAATGGTCTTTCTCTCGGCCACGCCTTGTTAGGCCTGTCTCCAAGTGCACCACCAGGACCAAAAGAGGGGGATCTGGCAACCCATGACACAGGCCATGAAACAAAGAGGTCTTCTACAGAAAAAGGTTAGATGCCAGTAAAATTGCATTCCAGGTTGAATAGTATTTGCAAGGGAAAGCCGTTCTATTTCTAAAATACAATATTCTAAATATAACCTATTGAATAATCTTCTTTTATTAAAGTGCCCCTATTATGTCATTTTAAAGGTGGCTAATATTGTTTTATTAGTCTCTTAAAACAGGTTTATGTGTATGCAAGGTCAAAAAACACTTTAGTTTTCTCTAAAAATAGATTTTATTTTACCCCA
>JAUCNO010000626.1:9176185-9187712 GCA_032353835.1 Enteromius viviparus | reverse complement strand
AAACTCTGAGTTGGGCAACTCAGAGTTCAAGTTTAAACTCCGAGTTGTTTGAACCTCCTTTCTGAAATAGGCCCCAGCATAAACCAGCAAAAGGACCAAGTTGAACCAGCATCCCAGCTTAAAAAAATACCTAAAAAGCATATGCTAATTTTTTTTTTTTTAGCTGTGAAATAGAATTTAGAATAGAAATGTGTCCATTCCATAATTTCAGCTGAAGCATCTGGCCAGGTTTCAAGTCTCTATAGGCTAGACCTTGCAGTTTGGTACAGTTTTAGAACTGATAATAATAAATAAATAATAATAATAAATAATAAATCCTCATCAGCAGCATCCTCATATCAGTTTTTTTGTACTCAACCAGAATTCATTTTCAATCGGATTTTTTTATTTAGGTTGCATGTATTTCTTCATAATATTTATCTTTTTCAAGTTAAAGTTTGTTGTTTTATTAAAGGAATCTACGACATAACCATACTGTGAAGACATGTAAAGACTTTTGTTATCGCCCATACACTTTGGACATTTAATTTGAATTTTGTGCATTATTTATAGTAATACAGCCTATATTGTGTTTTAGAATTTTAATTAACGTTAGAGCAACAAAATGGACAACAAAATAAATGTCATAACAAATTTGCCTAAAAAGAAAGAAAACTTGCCTAAAAAAAAAGAAAGCTAATCATTAGTCATTTCTAAACCTTTCAAACCTTATAGCCACTGTGTTCCAAATTATTAGACACGTTTTTTTTTTCCAAGAACATTTTTCTAATCCCACAGTGTAGTAATGCCACTAACTTGCGGCCTCTGGTGGCTACAGTAAAAGAAAACGCTAATTTCGTAGGAGTGACGCGGATGAAGTTTGTCTCCTGCGAGGTGCCATCCTTAGTACCCTTTCCCCTTTCCCTCTCTCATAGCGAGATTTCCCTTTAACTGTTTTACTGTTTTACGTTTTAAATCCAGTGCCTTTGGTTCGTCGTTTTCTTAGTTTTCTTAGTTATATTCTGCGTGTAAGTGGCATGATGTTCACGTCCACCGGTTCGAGGGGGTTGTGTAAGTACAGCTTAAAATCATCATGTCATGTTGATCAGATCCTGCTGTCATTCATTCAGATTAAAGCGTAGTCATCTTCATGACCTTCATCCAAGTTTTATCGCACTTCATACATCATATTTGCCTTTAAATCATTTTGCCTTTGTTCATGATTCAAGTCAGGAAGTGTTAATGTCGTTAAAGTTGTGGGCGTGAAATCGTGCGCTCGATGGGAAATACGACACACAGAGCTAACGTTACATTTACCTTTATTCATTTAGCAGACGCTTTTATCCAAAGCGACTAACAGGTGGGGAAAGACTACAAGCAGTTACTTTTGAAAGTGCTCATAATACTGTATAACAGGCAATGTTCAAATAAGTGCATGCTAAAAAGGGAAAGAAAAAGTTTTTTTTTTTTTTTAAACAGCTAATCAAAAAGACTGCATGAACTTTTCATGAAATCACCAGCTTCGTGATAAACACCACCAAAGAGATTTAGTTCAACCCTGACTAATTGCTATTATTTAAGTAATAACGATTCATTACTTATTTTGATGCTGTTTCAAACCTGTATGACTTTATTTATTCTATGGAATAAATTTCTAAATGTGACAGTTATTGCCCTAGAAAAGCTTATGAAAATAGTTTCTCAGATAGGAGAGAGTTTGATCTTTCTTGAGAACAGATTTGGAGGAACTTTACATTACTTGCTCACCTTTGGATTGTCTACTGCAGTGAATGGGTGCCGTCAGAATAAGAGTTCCAACGACTACATTTGCACGACTCCAATCAATCAGTTAACCTCTTGTGAGGTCAAGATATGCGTTTATAAGAAACAAATCCATATTTAAGACATTTTTAACTTATATTTTAAACCTTTTACAAATATGTGTGTAGATTTTGATGTCAGCAGGAGATGGACTTCACTGGAGGAAGGTTTCTTAAAACCAAAGACTAAAGAATTATATTAGTGGAACTTTGTTAAAATGTCTTAAAGGCGCAGTAAACAATTTCTGAGAAACACTGTTGATATTTGAAGTCACCAAAATAAACATGCTACGACCAAAAGGGTTCACAGCTCTATCTTGATTCGTCACCGAATTCATGAACATGATATGCAACACAGCCAACAAACCCTTCAATAGTGGACACGGCAATTATGGTGATTGGCTAAAAGTGTATTTTGGTGCTCTGTGTGAACCACTTTCAACAGTGTCTCAGAAATCACTGCATCTTTAATGACAGATTGTATTTTTTTAAGATGTTAATTGATGTACTGGAGTCCGGTAGATTGCTTGTTGACTATTGCAACATTTTTGCTATTATCTTTGGGCTCTCCTTCTGACGGCACCCATGGCCTGAGTTTTCAGCAAATGTACATTTTTGGGTGAATTATTCCTTTAATTGAACCCTTTTAAAGAATTTGTGGTGGCATGAATCAGTGTGACTGACTGAACTTCGTCTAATCACACAAACACCTAATGGATCCATAGGTACCCCATTTGAAAAAAGAACTTTCATTCACTGACATGACAAATGTTAGAAGTTATACAGTAATTTCCTGTAACAGTACAACTTCTGTGCCGTGTCTTCCAGATAAAGCACCCCTGTCCAAGAGCTTACTGCTGCTTCCTACAGTCCTCACCGTGCTGCTGACTGTGCTTCTGCCTCAGTACCAGGATCTGTTTATATACAACCTCCAGGCTGTCAGGCAGGGCAAGCAGGTGAGACATTAAACCCGTTGACCTAAAGAATTCAGTGCACTATATGCTATGGCATATATTTTAACGATGTATATCGCTTTCCAATGTTTGCCCTTTTATTATTTTTATTTCTGTGTTTAGTAATAATAATGAGCAACTGTGGCATAAAAATGGTATATGGCGAAGTCATATTGGTCGTAAAGAGCTGGAGCTTGGTCGTAACTGGACAGTTTTCAGATACAACTGATCATTTTATCGGACTGTTACTGTGTGTTTAAATATTTGAAAAGATTTGTAGTATTTCTAAACACAATTATCCTGTGTGTGTTGTAGTTCTGGAGGCTGGTGAGCGGACGGCTCATCTGCTTGGACCTGAAAGACACATTCTGCAGCAGTTTGCTTATCTATAACTTTCGTATTTTTGAAAGAAGGTTTGGCAGCCACAAATTCGCTGTAAGTATTAATAGCAGCACCACTTTGTGTCTTGTTTTTTTTTTTATGTCATTTTTAGTAGACTGTGAAGTACTGACACAACATGCTTCTGCTTTCTTATACCAAAGATCTACATAAATGCAAAACATTCCCTTCATAAAACTGTATAGTTATAAATAAATCAAATGGTAAATAATCATTTCTGGATAAATTTGATATTTCAAACCAGTCCCTTGAAGATAAAGAATGTCATTTTCTCAAGCTTGGAAACTCCTACATCTTATCTTGCAATCAGCTGACTAATTGTTAAAGATGTTGAAGGGTGTGAGATTTGCTCAGCCTGCTATTTACCATCTACTATTCCTCCTGTGTATCTTGTTAAAATGCTAGAAACGAAACAAAAAAACCCCCAAATCTAAAGCCCTTTCACACACTACCAAACATTTCCTTTCATATGTTTGCCTACACTACATTTACATACTGATAACCACCCTAACACTTCTGTTATTATCCCATGATGTTCTTGAAAAAAAAAAGTCATATTTTTGATTTATGACATTTAGTCCTTCCTCTTCGGAGCATGGATTCTCTCTGCTTTTGTGGACTTGCTGCTGACAGAGGCTCTTCGCTTCATGTTTGAACTTAAAGTGGATGTTCTTCCAGCTGGGCTGTAAGTGACACGAGTTTCTACACCATTTTAAGTCAAGTCACTTTTAATAATATAGCGCTTTTAACAATAAGAGTGTAGCAAAGCACTGAACGTTATCAACAGAGTGATGGTAATGTATAATGACGAGAATTAAACTATTTATTTACAGTATCAAACGCAGAGACGGTCTCTGTAGACGACGATAATCACTAGAAATCGATTAGAGGCGACAGCGGCAAGGAACCAAAACCCCTCAATTTTTTAACAGTTGGGCTTTACAAACCTTTTGAAGTTTTTTAAAAAGTCTTTTGTAGCTGTTAGCACAAAATATGAATTCCTGCAACCCTTTATGTATGTGAAAGTGCAGCTCTTCCTGTGGAACAAACGTCAGCTTCCCTTTCTGACATTGTCTCGTAGATTAACTTTCTTGTTTCATTATATTGTTGTGAAAGTATCCTTTACTGACATCAAAACAGTATCTCAACAATTTATTAAAGCAATAGCCTACATGTTGAAATGGCAAAGTCTTGTGAAAGTATAGCACTAACCTTATTTCAAGTTATTTCCTTTTGAGCTACTAGCGTTTAGATGCTTCTTAATGAGGGGCTGACATAGAGTGGTTTCCTTGTTGATGAGATAAATCTAATTGTCTTTTTGATACTCTTGCCATTTATCTAAGAACTCAGTCAATCACAAAATATGTTAAAAGTATCTTGATCTTTGAAACCTTTTTATAATCAAAGCATCTTTTTGATAGTTCAATAGCTTTATTTTGTATTTTAAAAAACAAACTTTGCAGTTATATATATATATATGTATGTGTGAAACATAATGGCCAGTTTCACAAACAGCCAGGACTAGGCATTAGTTAAATTAAGATATTTAAGCAATTTATACAAAAATACCTTATAAGAAAATATTACAGGTGGGCATCTTAACAAAGAACAATGACACTGACATGTTTTAAGATATGTCAGAGCAAGATTTTCCATCTGAGACAGCTTAAACATGCAATTTAGTCTGGGACTAGCTTAAGCCTGGTCTGTGAAACTGGGGGTAACTGTTCTTAAATTAATAGTTCACCCAAAAATAAAACTGTACTCAACCTCTAGTCATTCAAAACCTGAAGACTTTTCATCTTCTGTGAAACACAAAAATAGTTTTGAAGCATTTGGCACTTTTGTTGACTATTGACTTCCATTGTTAAAAAAAAAGACAACAACAACAGCAAAATGCAAAACAACTTTTGTTCCAAAAAAGAAAACAAAACCGAATATTGATTTCTGGTAAATTAACCTGAGAACTGAGTTGAGCTTCGAATGAAAATGTTTATAGTCTTTTTGCAGCAAGTATTTTTTCTTCCTCAACTTTGATGCCAGTGCTTGTCAAGCATCTATCTGTACTGTTTAAAGTCTTGAGAGACCAGTGTTCTGTGGCTTTTCTTGCCTTGTTCTTGGCTTAACTCTCGAGTTCAGCTCCACATACTGTATTGTGTTTGTTTTCACCGCCTTGTGTTGGCTTATGTTGACAGTGGTTTCCTCTAAGATTTTTCATTGTCATTCCGGTGTTGCGTCGTGTCCCGAGCACATCCCCTGTGCCTGAACTTTCAGGCGAGGTTTTTCCAACACTAGAGAAGTGGGTGCCAACGTGCAACTTCATCATTTTCATCAGCTTCTGCTTGTAGCCTTTGCATGCAAAAAAGTAAACAAAGGGATCCAGACACGAATTTAAGTTCATAAGGCACACCGTAATATGCAGGGATATCTGAAAGGACTGTAGCTCCATGCAGTTCGGATCGTAGATGAGTTTTCGAATCATGTATTGCAGAAGGTCTAGATGGTATGGGCCGAAACACACCACAAACACAAATACAACTCCTGCGATCACTCCTCTGGCTTTTTTGGTCCTTCCAGAGCGTTCCGTCAGCCGGTTCGACTTTGCTGCTAGATTCAGTTTACGGGTCAATATAGAGTAACAGGCGATGATTGTCACCAATGGGACGCCAAAGCCTAAAACTACCCCAACAATCAACAAGTAGGGTAGCCCTTGGATAAGGCCCTCAAAATTAGGGTATTCCATACAGGTGGTGCTGTTGTCCAGCTCTGTTTTGGTCAAATTAACGGTCAGGAGAGGCAACGTCTGAGCCAACACCAGCAGCCATATGGCCAGACACACTAATCGGGCATTTTTCACTTTTCTCAATTTCGCCAGCTTCAGAGGAAACACCAGTGCCATGAAACGATCGATTGCCAGACAAGTCATGAAGTTTACGCCAGCGTAACAGTTCAAGTAGAAGAGCAGCGCTATGGCTTTGCATAGTCCTTCCCCCAGGGGCCAGTGGAAGCCAAGGCCGTAGTAAACAGCTCGAAGGGGAAGCGACAGGCAGAACAGAATATCAGACACTGCCAGGTTGGCAGAATAAAGCGTGATGGAGTTAAGCTTGGTGACGTTGAAGAAGATTACGTGAAGTGCCAGGGCATTGCCTAAAAGTCCCACTGGGCATATGATGGAATAGGCCAGTGGTATGAGAACTCGGGCTACTGGGCGATGGTCATACAAGTTGGTGCAGTTTATCTCTAAATCTGGGGTCATCTTTGTTCTATGCAGGTGAAGTCACTGCAGAGAGATAGGCAAGGGATTATTTCAGTGCATTCATTTGATCAAAAATACAGTAAAACTGCAATATTGTAAAATATTATTACAACTTACAATAACTGTATTTTATGGCAAAGCTGCCATCACACCTGCCTGTGTTATATGAATCTTCATAAATCATTATAATATTTGATTTGACGCACAAGTAACATTTCTTTTTATTATCTACTGTATGATGAAAGCAGTTCATATTAATTTATATTTGCCTAATATTTTTTTTGCGCTAATCTTAGTTATTTTCTTGAAATTGAATTTTTTTTGTAAACTTTTTTTGTAACTTGATTATAAAGTGTCTTTACTGTCACTTTTTATTAATTTAACTGCATCCGTGATGCAAGTAATAATTCATTTGAAATGACTTACTGACCTCAAGCCTTTGGAGGGTAGAGCACATTTTTGACTGAATTCTGTAGGCATATGCAGACGTCTGTAGTATCAGCTATTTCCCTTTTCATGTGAATCTTGTTTCTCTTCCACATTTCTGTTGCATTTGTCTACAGTACTGCATTATTATGTTACACTAACTTAAATTAACATTTAGATATTTAATGAGCATTTACTGTTAACCGCAGCTTGTGATTATCATGTTTTTGTTTTGTTTCTTACACTGGAAGAAAGGACAAAGTTATACCTGTTTTAAAGTAAATATATTAATTAATCTTAGTATTTTTTCTTAGTCATTATTTACTAATACATTATTAAAATAAAATGTTTTTTTTTGTAACATTATTTAATTGACCTGAGCTAACAGTTGTCTTTTTTTTAATTATTAATAACTAATGTTAACAAAGATGAATAAATACTTTAATAAATGGATATTTTATTTAATTTGAGTTAATTCATTAACTAATGTAAAGTGTCACCATATGAGCAAAAATATACCAATCTAGTCACTCATAAACGTTTTGGAAAGGCTTTTAAAGATATTTGAATATTTTGCTGTAGGCTATGGACAGTGAAAAATGAAATCAACTAACTTCACAAATGGTCACCAAAAAATGTAACAAAAAAAATTAAGTTTGGGCTTAATTTCACACTTTTAATTACTTAATTACTAAAATTTTCAAAAAGCACACATTTTAATTTCTTCTGTCCTTTTTATCGGAAAGTGAATGAAATGATGTACTTACCAGATAAGAGTAGCAGATTTTCACTCAGACACTGGTGTTACACTAAATCTCTATAGCTCACTTTTAAAGCAGCGTAAAATGCAGCATTTCACCATATCTTCCTGCCTCTTTCTCACTGTCTGTTACTGTTACTCTCTTTCCTCTCGCTCTCTCGGTCTCTTTCTAGCAGCGTGGTGAGTCTGCTTAAAGAGACAGTTCACCCAAAAAGGAAAATTTCGTCAGCATCCACAGCAGGTTGTTGTAGCCTGTAAGATTTTTTTTTTCTTTTCTTCTGTTTGAACACACGAGAAGATATTTTGAAGACTGATGTTAACTATTAACCCACAGTATGGGAAAACAATATGGAAACTGGTGGCTACCAGTAACCTGTTCTTTTGTTCAGCAGAAGAAAAACATTTGTCCATGTTTGAGACGACGTAAAAGTAAGGAAATTATGACAGATGATTCAGCTTTAACTGTATATGGAGAAGTGAAACTATCCCGTGACTATCATTGAAACATCTAGATATTTTTACGTCGGACCTATAGTTACTGTTATTCTGTTTTTAGAAACATGTTTAGTTTTTTGCACCACAAAGCGTGAAAAATAGCTAATGGAAAAAGTCATATTTATTACTTAATTGAAGTACTAGTTGCAGAAGCTGTTACTACACGTCATTCTTCTTAAATGGTGGATAAAATATAATTTTTTTATAATAATTGTTGCATCGTGTATGTCGTAATGAGAATTTGATATTTATCTGATTTGCAATTAAACTTTTATTTTCTATATGAAGTTTTATCAAAGTAACCAGAAAAACAAGTAACTATTCACCAATGTATTGTGCACAAAAATGTATTAGTCTACATTGCATTGGAAATAATGATTAAGGAAAGGAAATTAAAGGAATGTTTTAAACTAGATTTGAAAGATCATTTCCCTTTTTCTTTATCGTGTGCAGGCACCATTACATGATTGATTTGCACATATGCATATTTAGTTTCTAACTCTTAATTTTCTCTCTCTTTCTCAGACTGGGCCCAGTGTTTGCTCTCTTTGTGCCTTTCTACAGCTCCATCCCACGTGTTCAGGTGACTCAACTTCTTGGCCACATCTCAATCACAAACAAGTCTCTGACGTACATTGTGGGCGCACAGGTGAGCTCGGACTGCCTTCACAAATCATCTTCATATAAGTTTTCTGTATTCTTTACAATTTCCCACATTGCTGGTTTATTTCAGATGCTACACACAATAAGTAAAAGTCATTGCTGCTTGAGATTTCAGGATAGTAATTGACATTTACTGGCCCATCTTTTAAAGAAACAAATGCAGAGAAACACGAGGTTCAAAAGGTTCAGGGTTTTTTTTTTTTTGCAAAAACACCAGATATTTCTTGCAAGATTAAACCCCTGATAAAATGTTTGTTGGATAACAGCTCAAGTCATGAGAAACTTTTGCACCTGAGAGACTATTCATTGTGGTGTGGTGCTCTGGTCGTGTTTTGAGCTGATTAGATCAGCGATAACAGAGGAAGTTGCATACTTATTAGAAATATACAGAAGGGTAAATAACATTTTACCTGTTACCATCACAGCCTTTTTCAGTCATGTATTCACAAACGCACTCATTTATACTAACCGCTGTAACTGAATCTTGTAACTATAGATGATTCATTAGGTTCCGTTTAATGTTCATATGTTTTGTGTCAAATAATATATGCCTCTATATCAAACACTGATTTATGGATTATTTAGTGAGTTAGCGTCACTGGTTTGTAATGCTCAAAAGTTGATTTGGGGATAAACCCAAATTTGGGGATGTGAAGTTACTTTCTTCACATAGTTCTTTTGTTTTTCTGCTCTGTTATCTTTTCATTAGCTCCTGACCTCAAGTGCCTACATGTGGGTGGTTGCTTGCAGTGGTCTAGTAAGTAAATGATGGCTCAATTAAAATTGCATCATGTTTCTGTTTCCTTTTTTTTGCATTTGTAATGGTCTTTAGTAAGTATGATTACATGTACAGTATATGGTGAAATTCAATACAACCCGCAATCAAACAACAACTGATCTGAGAAGTCACTGTACATATGGAAATGAAAAGAGTTGACTAGGTTAAAGCTACCATTTATACCAGTAGGTTAAAGATTTACCATTAGAGCATTCAGTGATGGTGGATAAAAACGATAATGTCATTATTTACTCCTACATGTTGTTCCAAACCTGTTTAACTTCTTATCCTCTGTGGAACACAAAAGAAGATATTTTGGAAAAAAATAACTTCTTTTGTCAACATCGTGTTTAGCTTTTGGCTAATCACCATCGCACAGAGAACCGCAACTTATGTAATAGATTAAGTCTGGGGTTTTGTGTCTTAAATTTATCAGCTGCAATGGTAGAAAAGGAAACAAAAAAACGTTATGGTAACTTTAAATACCTTCTGTAGACACTTTAACTAGATAAGCTCTGATAAAGCTGCAGAGATTTCTCTTATTTCCATTCCCATTGTAACCACAACTTCTCAGATTGGTGGGTCAGACTTCAGGATTATGTTAAACATTATTAAATGTGTTAAAAAGTTGAAATCGCTGATTCTGGCCCCAACATATGTGAATGTCTATTGAAGTTTATTTCAATGCTGGGTGAGACTTAAAGGCTGGCTACAAAAGTGGGTTCCAGCAGGTGCTTATTTTAAGCATGCATGACCAACTCCTATCGACTAAAATAGGGAAATACCCTACTCTCGAAAGCTGCTGGCCAAACTTACAATGAAATAACATAACTGTTTCATGAGTGCCGCGATGCATGTTGTAGTTCCTCCCATTCATAGCAATACTCTTGGGTAATGTACGGTCTTTGACACTGCTTTCAAAGCTTTTCTAAAAGAGAGAATTGGGTCAGAATACATTTAATTGTTTTTACATTTTCAAATGAATAGTTTTGTTTTAATCCTATTCATCAAAAGGGAAAATTCTCATTTCAAAGAAAATTGGCTTTATTAGCAAAATGAACCGCTAAAGCATTTAGTCCATTTTCATGAGTGAGGGAATTATTTGTGTCAGCTTTTAGAAATACACTTACAGTACATATACGGCAGATGGCTTCAAAGCTTATAGGCATGAACTAAAAGTAACAAAGATCCTTTGATTTGATAGTCTCTTTAATCTGGCTCCTTGTAGATTTGTCTTGCAAGGCTTACGTGGTATTTCAGTGTAGACACCGTTACTGTCGTGTTTTTATGTTAACCTCTACATTTACAATCGCTCTGTTCTAGATCGCAGGCATGTTGTATTATAGTAATAAGTTGGCAGTCCAGAAGTTTCTACGTGTGCCAGGATGGGCAGCCAGATGTGGTTCGGTGCTCCTAGAGCCGGTCTTTTCTGATTCTGAGCCCACTGCAGAGGCCCCGCTGGGGATGGGCGCCACTTTGGACATCCAGAGACAGCAGAGGATGGATATGCTGGACCAGCAAATGCTCCTGTCTCAGCTGGCACATCTCAGGAGAAATGCTCAACAACAACAGGCTCAGGTATTTCTAGAATACTTTGGTTCTGAACTATCTGGAGTGACCGCCTTAAAGCATTTTTAGTTATCTGTCCCTCACATGACACATATATCTCACATATATCTGTCCCTCACATGACAGAGAAGAACTTGCCTTGCCATGAGTGCGGTACACTCCTTTCAAAGGTTAGATGAACATCTCATATACGGGCAAGGTTTACAACAGTTGTTGTTTACCATTTTGATTCAAAAACCCCATTTCCAACGCCAATATTTTTCCCTCAGTATATTTATTGAGGAGAAAAAATAAACATAGTTTTCAAACTCGTTTCGGGTGGAGAGATCAGAGGCAGTTAATAATGATCTCTGCCTCCAATCATCCAATTATCCTATCAAATCCTCAGCTTCCCTCTATAAATAATCAGAGATCCAACCTTCCTCATCC
>JAUCNO010000626.1:9155220-9171439 GCA_032353835.1 Enteromius viviparus | reverse complement strand
ACGCCTATGGAGAGTCCCCACGAAGATGGCAAACCAGACATGTGTGTGTGTGTGTGTGTGTGTGTGTGTGTGTGTGTAACCAGAATCGAGCAGATCAGATGCCACACTATGAACAGGACTTGTGTTCTGTCACCCTGTGTCATCTGATGCACAGGAATCCTGTCACAGAACACACGTTGAATGTACTGTAGGTATCATGATTAGAACAGCAGATGAGTGTGTGAGAAATACCAAGTAAGAATGTTACTTCATATAACATGCTAAAATATATATAACTGCTGCTGAACTGCTGTTTATGTATTATGATCACGGCAACAGTGTTTACACATTTTTGCAACCAACATCTGCACGTGGGGATTTAATTGTGGTTTTACCGTCAACATTAAAACCGATTCATGTTCCTTGTCTTATTGTTACAGATTTATGTATTTTTCTTATGCATTGATTTTTTACATGTAATAACTTGTAATTTTTCTGTTAAATAGGGCTGGGTGAAAATATCAATTTTAGTAGTAGTTTTGATGTGAACACTCCTCAGTATTCTCTGAATCAGTTGCAGCACTTCCTGTCCTGCAGATTTCATTGTGTTCTGCTAAACTGACTCACTCCCGATGCTTAGTTTGAACCTTACTGTTAAATGTTCAAATTATTTTATGTAATGTTTTTAAAGATTGTTTTCTACTTGGCTCAATGCAGAGGTGCTTCCTTGATGTTAATCTATATGCTTACCTGTTATATGGTTCTTTTTTTGTGAGTCTAAAACGTGATGGAAGCCTGACAAAAACTCTTGAGACGATTTACTGGTTTTGTTACTAGTCCGAAAGACTGCACTATTTAACTATTTATCCTTTAAGCAAAATGGACATTACGATGGAAAAGAACCACCTCCACCCCACTGAGCTCTTCTGATGTCAATAATTAGTATTGATGTCACGATATCAAAATTTCATGGTACGGTAATACCTCGGCATCAATGGCATGGTGCTGTATTTATTGAATCATTTACATAAAAAACTAGACTAATTAAGAGGCTCAAAAAAGTGGCAAAAGTGTTTATTAAACAGTTTACATGAACACTGAACATATCAATGGCACACATCTATCTGTAAACTTTGAAACAGGAACTTCAATTTTTGAATTTTTATAACAAAAAATGATGAAACCTTCCACACATCCGATCTAACCTGTCGTTTCTTTGTGTTTTTTGTTGAGTGTCATATTTGATACATTTGATACTTTTGTTGCTCATAAAAACTAAGCAAGAATTATGAAAAACTAAGCAAGCAGTGATGTGCAGATGCTGATATTCATATGGTCAAAAGTAAATGAAATTGTGATCGCTTGTAATGCAAATCAATGAGATGTTTATAAACATATAACATCAAATTATAGCAGTTGTCAAAATTAAGCCGATTAAAATGTCTATTTTTATGAACAGAAATCTAATTTTCAATGCACATAAGAAAGTTAAATGGCATTTCAAGGTGACGTATTTTTGCATTGCCAGTTATGATATTCCTGGACAAAGAGGACAGTATCTGATCTGTTACACCAGTAGAGGGAATACAGACGGTATTAAGAGATTACGTGGATAAAACCCATCTCCATTCATCCTTTCTCTTGTCTCTTTTCTTCTCATTGCCCACACACATTAACACCTCTCGTGGCTGTTTCTGGATATTGTGCATGGCAGTTATTCTCCATCAGGTGTTTGTAGTTTCTCTGTAAACACGCATACACTCCCATGCATTGACTTGATCAAATTCAGTGCTTTTGCCCCATACTATAGCCAGACTGAGGCAACACTGACGACTTGGGGATGGTGCAGGAGTTGCCATGGTAACCCCATAGCTGGAGAGTGTGGAGGTATAGGCAGGTCGGCTGGGCTTTTGTTATGGATGGAGTGTGTGAGTCTAGAGCAACACAATAGCCCAATGAGACCAGCTCACAAGAGATGGAATTTACTGGGAAAATTGGGATCTATAAGTACTGTGAGAAAGGTTGGGAAGCAGAAAGAATAACGTGCTGTGAAAGCAGAGCGAGAGGAACACTCCCTATTTGCTGATGGGTGTCAGCTGTTCAACAGGTTAGGTAGCATGCTTAAGACACACATAGAAGAGCTGAGTTTGAATTTATTCTATATCGAAAATAACTACTAAAACTAAATAAGCAATAGAATAAATAAAGTTTACTCTGAAGCCTTGTGTTCTCATTGAGTGTTTGTAGCTTCAGTGTGAAAAGATGGATGTCAAAGTCATACAGTCACTCTTCTAAAATGGCTCAGATATGCAGAAAATATTTGAAAGTTAAAGAAAATGCCTGAGGAGTTTAAAAAAAGAAGAAGACGCTTTTACACTTCACATTGACGCTCTTTGTTTAGTAATGGAGGCATAAAACATTGGCGATAATGACACACAATATTTCTCCCCATGTACACAAGCCTTAACCGTTAGCTTTTTAAAGAAATTCAAATATTAAATATCATATTAAGACTCAATATTGTGTTGAGAAAGATCACTAGCATCTCTGTTTAAGCTGCACATGAACTGATCATCTCTTCCTCTTATAGTTAAAGCATGAAAATGTGTATGAGAGACTGGTTTTTATTGGTAGAGTATTGGTTTTTAAATTCAAGCCAAAAAGTCACACATACATATCCCATATCGCATGTATTTCACTGCACTTGTCATACAAACCACCGGTCAGTAATACAAGCCTTAAGTACACACACACAACAAAAATAATGACTTGCATTTCATATAGTAGTCAAGAATGGCAATATATCTTAGCTCTTCAGAGTGTTTGTCTTATTGCAATTTGCAATGTTTTATTTTGTCATTCACCTGTTAATGGAGGTGATTCACCCGCATGTCATTCCAATCCTGTATAAGTTTCTAACTTATGTTGAACACAAAGAAAGATATTTTGAAGTATGCTGGTAAACAAACATGTGTTGGCCCCCCTTCCATAGTAAGGACAAAAATACTATGGAAGTCAATAAGGTGTAGGCATTATAGCTGAGTTATATTTTGTGGTTGTCCTGCAGTTACTGTTCAGAAATCAGGCTGCACGGATTGTATTTTCTTTTCTTTTTTTTTGCACGCAGAACATTATTCTTTATTGAACTGAAGATCCAGTAGTGGTACTGTGCTACACTGTAAAAAAATTCTGGCAACCACAGCTGCCGTTTTTTACAGTAAATGTTTACCAAATTTTTTTTTTTTACAGTGTGGAATGGCAGTGCAATTTCTAGTATGTTGTAGTATTTCTAACAATTACCGGTATTTTCTAAACAAGAACGAGTTCAACATTTCCAGCTGTCTTACCTCTGCATTGAGGTTTTGTAAATTGAGTCTTACCAAATATATTTGCAAGTATGTGTATTTGTATATTATTCTGGAATGCAAAAGTGTCTGCCTGTAACTTGTTCTTTTGCAGTGTGAGACTGTGAAGCAATATAACACTTTGAATCTACAATTGCAAATTTGAATCTAAGAGATACAGCATAAGATGCATCTTTGTATAGTCTTGTTTTCACTGACTACACATAATTGCACAGTGATCCAATTTTTTCTTAAAACAATTGTTGTGTAAAGTAAACAGATCTCAGATCTCATCACTAATTGGTTCCTATGACCTCAAAATAAAACTTAAATAAAACTTTAAATATATCCCTAAAGTGATATTGTTTGCAGAAACCAATGTCTTTAAGAAATATGGTAAAACACACTAGGTCAGCTCTTTAGATGCTGAGCTACAGGATATGTATACACACTCACACACACACACTGGGTCAGAGGATGAGGATCAGGTTGTGATGAAGATAATGCTTCTTCAGCCTCTTGTGAATCACGTGATAGTCAGTGATCTGATGGCCAGGTTAGATCTGTATGCCATGTTAATATTATTAAAACACTCGGCAGTGGATTGTTAATTAATCTGTAACCGCTTCCATTACAGCAAATGCTGACACACACACACACACACACATCAGAAATGTTTCTGCATAAAACATGCATATGTATTATATATTTGACAATGTTTATGGATAGTGTACGTGCTGGATTGTCTCTTTTTAACCCCTTCAGGAGGATTGGAGTGAGCTGAGTATGTGTATGTGTGCATGTTTGGGGGCAGGGGGTGTAACCACACTTAATAAAGGCCTTGCCTGTGTCTAATAATCCCAATCCCCTCAGATTAAAGGATGACGTGCCTGGTAGAGCGCTATTTGGCTCAGACTCCAGCCACGTTGTGTCCTGGTGAGGGAATACACCATGCATGAATTACTTCAGTACATGGGGTTTAACAAAACAAGAGTCTGGAACGAGAAGTGATGTCAAAATTTGTGGAACATTTTTTTTATTTTTTTTTTTACTTCTGAGGAGAATTCTTGGTGTCTGATCTGTAATGACTGAGTAGCTGCTTGGACCTAATCAGTGATATCTGTAGCAATGAAGATCTAGAACTTTCTAAAACTATTTTGTCCCGTCAGTCTTCATGAACATTGGAACATCTCCGCCAAGTTGGGCAAAGGTATCATTCACTACTAATAATATAAGTTTATTGTAAGAAGTCATTTTAGTATTATATTATAATATTAATATCATAACCACTTTCTAGTGCGGGAATCTACTTTAAAACAGATAATTTTCGTTGAGATAATATTAGACAATAGTACTATTTCTGCGGCGTTTTTGATCAGATGAATGCAAAAACATAAGAGGCAAACATAACGTCTTTAAGAAACATTAAAAAGTCCTTATAATTCCAAACTTGTGACCCGTGGTTCAGAAAATAGTTCACCTTTGACATACCGTGAGTCTTGTGTGTTCTAGTTTCTCTCTTCGTGGTCTTGTTTTTAATGAGATAAGGTAGGGGAAACTCATACATATGCAAATCAGCCATGTTTGGTATATTTATGCAGCAAGTATGCCTCTTGCGCGTTGAAATATGGATGTGGGTCCCTAAATCTCATTTGCATCATATACATCTTAAGTGCATTCCAAGTGAGATATAATTGGCAGGGCATCCGTGGGGGGGAGGCGCATACAGTATGACATTTAAAGTACCTGCAAAGAGGTCTCTGCCCAGTAGGAAATGCTTTAGAAGGATTTGTGTTATCTTTATTTATTTATTTATTTATTTAGTCTTTATCTACAGCATGATGCACCTATCAGTCATTGCATTTTTATTGGCAGAGTACTGATTTTAAAGGTCTCTCTTTTTTCCAGCAGCGGGCAGTGATTAGAGCCTCTGCTGTTACTCCTTTCTCTCACAGTTGGTTTCTCTGTATCTCTGTGCAAGTCTCACAGGGTTTCCTGATGCATTCATGTTTTAATATTCTTCTCTGTTACATGCCCTTATTGATATTTGTCAAATCTTATTGATTTTCTCCTAAAAACTGCAGAATGTTACGCAGAAAAAGCCATGCATTATTTGCATTACACAGGGTTTACTCAAGCTAAGACTGACATAGATCTGTACTTGCACATGCAGATTAGAGAAATGCAGGACTGTGATTCTGCAGACATTTTATAAAAAAGGTATACATTATCCGTTCATGCATTACCTGGGAATCTAACCCATGCTTTACTGTTTGAGCTCCAGAAACCATCCATGCATCTATTAAGTACTTTATCCTCTGTAGGGTCATGAGGAATGCGATGGGTTGTTTTTTTCACTGTGAAAACGCTGTGTTGTTTTTTATTGTAAATACACTTATCTTATCCAAATGAAAAGGTTCATTAGGCTGGATCCACTACTTTGTGATTTGTCATCTCTGAAATGATTTACTAATAGACACCAAATTCTAACAGTAGTTGAATTAGTGTGATAAACCTGTTAGTGTTTGTTGAGGCAGGGTGATAATGACGTTGGGTTTCACAACATTGTAAATCCAACAATCAGTCCTTTGAAATGTTGGTGTTTGTTGGGGGGGGGAAATCTACATTATTCAGTCACTCTCATAGAAATCTAAAAATGAATAACTCTTTTCTGTGGAACACACAAGAAGATATTTTGAAGGAAGTGAGTGCCCCCCCACCACCCAAATCAAATATCTTGTTGTTCATTGTTTAGACTGCAATGCTATAATCTAAGCATTTCTTAGTAGAACTGACATTTCAAATACCCTGCTGTGGTGTATTTTATAAATACCTAATGCGTTGCATGTAGTCACTTTGTCAAGTATGCTAATTAATGCTGTTTACTCTTAAACACTAATTTGTGCTGTAGAGGGCATCAAAATGCTAATAAACAAAGCACAACTCATAAATAATTGACTGAGCTATGCAGAATGCTAATGGATTAGCCACTGGGGGCAGTGGGATGCTGCTGTGGTAAAACAGTGCACGTTGAATGTTAATGTGGGGAAAGATGTCCAGGTGTACCTCTGGAATGTGAGAGGCACTGATTCTATTTCTGGCTCTTTCGTATTCAATAAAGAAACAACACCAGGGGCTTCAGAATTAAAAGCATGTTGACAGTAAATGCTGCTTTAAGAGCAATTCCAGAAAACCAATTTGCAGTACACCTGCAGACATCGGTGAAACCTTTACTATTTTTTATTTTTTTTTTAGGATAAAGCGTCATAATGAAACATTTGAAAGAATGCTACACATAGAAAAGTTTGATTCAAATGGGAGACTGAAATACAATTAAGTTTGTTTTGTAGATACCTTTTTTCTGAACAAGCGGTGCATTGTTGTAATACACTTTAATAATCAAATTTTTAAGTTAAAGTTTTGCAAATAACTTGGTTTTGGGAGGTCCACTGAACTAGTAATCACACACAGCTGACAGCTCGTTATCAAATCATCCCTTGTTTGTTCGCGCCCAATCAAATCTGTCCCGTTCACTATAAATTCTTCCAGCTTTCATTTTCCCGCATCTAGCTTTTGTCCATCCCTCCTCCTCCCTTTCTCCACCCTTTTCTTTAAAATCTCACGCCTTTCCAGGGGGGCAGACGGTGAACGAGCCGAACGCCGAACACTTGCCCACGCTAGGGTTTCATCCACTAGGGTTCGGAGTTCTCCCGGCTCGCTCCCCAGACATCTCGACAAATTCACTTCTATTATTATTACAAGGAAAGCGTGAACTCTTGAAATCGTATTGTGTCAACTTTTGTTTAGTAAAGACATTTAACTTCCTTTGAAAAGTGCATGTGTGGTACCATAAAAGAAGCAAAGAAGTAGTGATGACTTTCTTACATATCTGAACATACAGTACATCAGAGTTTAACAGGTTATCCCCAAAAAAAAGAAGTCAGGTGCAGGTAGCTTCTAACCATGAGCTGTTGATTGGAATAAATAAACGTGAAATGTGAAAAACAGTACAAATACGTTCATGAATTTTTGCATTTTATTTACAATAAAAAAATTATTTTCCTTTTCTTTGCACTCACCATCTATATTATAATATTTCATATGAAGCCACAATGCTTAAAAAATCGTAATAACATAATAAGCCTTTTACATCCTGTGGAGTAGCTTGGCTACCAATGCAACACAAACGCAGCCAATTTGGTGTGAAATAAGCCTAAAAATAATAATTAAAACACAAAAACGAAAAGTAGCAATTCACACATACTGAACCATAGCAGTAAGCAGTTCAATATTATATTAAGAATTGTGGCATCACTGGTTCAAAGGGACATTTAAGTTCAGACTCGACTAGTATAGATGCATCTAATGAGCCAAGGTGAAGGTTCACATGGATCACTCAGTGTATTAAGGGGTCAGTAGTGTCTTAGCTTTGATCCCATTGCCAGTAGCTCTGACAGACCGAGACCTCCCGATTACCTACTGCTAATATAGATGACTAGATATTGCAGATCTGATTAAGTAAGACAGGCATTAGTTGCTGAGGAGACTGAATTATTTTTCTCCACAACAAAGCACTGAGGGTGACTACACCTAGTGCTTGGCTGTAGACACCTTTCAGTAGAAAATCTCAAATCAGATGTTATACATTAGGTGTCCAAGATTAAGACATTTTTATATATTTTTTTGTCACTCCCCAGTCAGCTGATATACCTTTGCTAAAGCTCACAATACAACATCTTTTGTCCCAGTGGAAAATGCACTTACTTGGCTTACTTGGCACTGACTCTTTGCACACTTTCAGGACGCTTATGTGCTTAAGTGATTAAGAGACGAAGTGGGAAATCGGGTTAATTCAGCTTAGAAGTGTCTCTAGGTGGGTGGAAACCATTGCCACTTCAGGGTCCCTGGCTGCCGGTGTATCTAAGTTCAGCAGGTTTTAGACTTTTTTTTTGTTTTGGTTACATTATGCTAGCTATTCCAGATTTGAGATAAAAAACTGTTAGTCCATCAACGTGCTTTTTATTTAGAGCCCAAGGCTTAGATCAACAAAACTAAAGCAGATTCTGGGTGTTCCTTCTAGTTTTTGTCTTGAAGGCTTTGGATTCGTTTTGAAGTTCTCACGTCATAAGCAATGTGTCATGTGTAAGCTAACCTGAATGTTCAATATGTTCAGGCTCATTACAGTTTCAATATAGTTGCGTGTTTCTCTCTGGTCACGGCCCTGATGTGCTTTGACAATGGTTGTACAACTGGCTAGGCTTACTGTATGACTCATTACAGTAGATCAAGTTTTCCTGTCATCTCTAAACACATGGGTGGAGAGCCGTCCTGGCACCTGTCTGGTCCTGAAACCACCATTACATGACTAATGTTGATTGGTGACACCAAAACGACGTGGCTGGTGGAGCTACTGTCATGGCGCATTAGTGTCTTTTGCACCCTGTTAGGATAGTCACATTGTTGCATAGCATATCATCTTCCTTTCTCTGTACGGAGGTGTGTCATTGGTGTGTATTTAAAATAGTGGAATTTGACAGCAGTCTCAGCATGTCTGCAGAACTGGAAAAGCAGGGTGTAGTGCAAAGGTGATCTGTAGCAGCGCTAACGTTTTCATTTAGCTCAGTTAGTGTTTGTATCCGTCCCAGCAAACGTGTGGACGCAGTGAGGTAAATTACTTTACTTTAATATCTTAAATGTTTAGTAGTCAAAACCAGATTACAGGTTTAGCAGTAAATATTATGTAATTATAAAAAATACAACATTTCTGTTGGATGGGTTAAATGTTCTAGTATTATTAATGTCATTCTAAACTTGTACAATGCTTGTTTACACGGTCTTAAAGGAACAATTAAATCATTTACTGCAGTTATTCATAGTTAATAGTCGGTCAAAATGTCATGACTGTGTCAGGTTTGTAATGTAACTACTTGCACCGTGTTACATATTTTATTCAGTTGTGTATTTATGTTATTATTTGAATTCCAAAGAATTTGCAGTTTTAAATAATGTCTCGTCCCTGGTCATATTCGCAGATCAATGATGTAATATTCACATATCCTCAGTTTCCGCTTGTAACAGTTATTGCAACTCACAGACACAAATATAATGCAAATGAAATGAAAAATGTTGATCGCAGCATTACATTTAAAGAGTTCGCGCTTCCTCATAATCAAGAAGGATAAAGTTTAGTATATTTGGCGTGCTGTCCGGGGGGCGAGCCGTGAGGACGTCGGACCCAGTCCTTTCATGCCCCCCCGGAAATGAAGGCGTGACAGCAGCTAAATGGTGGAGAAGGGGTGGAGGAGGGATGCGTAAAAGGCGGGATGTGGAAGGAAAGAGGATGGGCTATTTATAGTGGGTAGAAGGGGATTTAATTGGGAAGGTGAAATGAGGAGATTGATTAGGTGAGGCGGTGTCAGCTGTGATTAATCGACCGCGCTC
Source organism: Enteromius viviparus (assembly GCA_032353835.1). Taxonomy (NCBI): domain Eukaryota; kingdom Metazoa; phylum Chordata; class Actinopteri; order Cypriniformes; family Cyprinidae; genus Enteromius; species Enteromius viviparus. The sequence continues at coordinate 9,161,675 of JAUCNO010000626.1, read as the reverse complement.
CTACTCGAAATTTGTTTATTTGCAAAAACTTCACTTAGATCTGCTTAATGTTGCACCATGAATTTTTGTATGCGTTTTTACATTGTTGTGCCTTATAACCAATCACAAAAGAGAATGTGAGTGCAATGCCCAATCAGAGGTGTTCAGATGAGTTTTTTGTTCACTCATGCGTTGCTCACTGAATTCAGCTCTCACACATATTCTGTTATGATAAACAACAAAGTGCAGATGGACGTATGATTCATAAAACCATGAATAGACTGATTATGAGGGGAATTTAGGAGAGTGCCTAAACTTGCACTAGACTTACGACTCATAATGTTCTTTGACAGTGTAAATCTTCTCCGCGTACATTTTCTGTATAATTAATTATTGTTTGACTATCTATGAAAGGTACAGGTAATAAAAAAAATCTATTCATTATCTGTGAACATCTTCCTTCACAGCGTCATCAATCTTTCCCTTTGTTATTGTTTTGAAAATGGGACAAAAAATGGGACTTTTCTGTGTAGCATATCACAAAAATGCAACCTTCAAATTGAACATCTGCAGTACAGTTCATAAGCTGGGATTCATGAGATTTTTAAAGTGTCTTCTGTTCACTAAATATAAATCTTAAAAAAAAAAAACAGAATTTTCAGCAGCCTCCGGTCCTCAGTGGCAAGTTTTTTTGACAGCCAATTTGTGCTGTCATTTGCACTAGTGTGTTTTCCTTTTAAAATGCGTCACTTTTGCTATGGTTAAGCCTATTGTTCACGACCCTCAAAAACAGAGTTAAACTTTCGAAAAAGCTGCAGACCCTGTTTTAAGTTCGAAAATTCCAGGGTTGCATTTCAATGTACTGTAAACACACTAAAATGGAGAGTTTTGAAAACGATGCCATTGCTGCTCACATTCGCTCTGCATATCCTTGACGACCATGTAAACAATAACATCACATGTAAACAATATCATGAGCATTATTGTACCCATAGATATGTTTAGGTAGATTCCTTATTCAACCCATACAAGGATGCAGACACACACCATTTAAATGATATGGCATCTAGCTATACTGTACATATCTTTGGTTGTACAGTACCTGCACAAATGGTCATGTGACAGGCGTTTCGGTTGCGTAGTTTAGACAGAGATCGTTTCTGAAACAGGGTGAAAATGCCAGTGTACATGAGAATAATTTTCATTTTAAAATGCGGTTTTAAAACTAAAATGAGATAGTGTAAATGTAGCCTAAATGTAAACGTCAAAAACATTTAATAAGGCTGAATCTGCCTAAATGTGTTTTGTAACACCAGCAAAAATAATTTTAAGGGTTATTTCTAGAAGGGTTATCTTTTCACTCTTTACAATGGGAGCTATGATATGATCTCAGAAAAGTAACTGACACTTCCCTGACCAATTAATGGAGGTGATGTTGCCTAGTGATCTTCTTGTGGACATGATGTCATTTGACCCACAAGTGCATGTTATGTCACTGGTGATTGATAGTGAGTCTTGTTTATTCCTGTGACCTGATTTAAGTTCAAATGACTACACACACACACTTGCTTTGCACAGATCTTGGAATGTGTAGCTTTATTGGCCCACCTCTTGTTGATTAAAGTGAATCTCAGCTAATATCCAGACTTTTACCGGAGCTGTAGGTTATTGCTCTTGTTGCAGTAATGGTAATTCAGACTGCAGACATGCGGCTGGTAATAGCTTGTAGTGTATCATACATCCATGCTCATATGTTGCTTGTTGGCATTGCGTTTTGTAAAGTGGTCTGTTGACGCATTGCATTAAGCATTTAAATGGCTGTTAAATTAAGCATAGTTCAGTATTTAAAAACAATGTTGAAATGCGTGCATTCTGTTCTATTCTATTGCAATTCAAGGAACGTTTCCTGTGAACGGTTATTTACTTGTTCTGTGCTTCTAAATAACTGCAGCCACTTTTAAATGCCAAGATTAAAGATACAGAGTAAATTCTATTAGCTATGCCGATATAAATTTTTATATGTCCAAAGGTGATATCCTTAAGAGCAGCATGTAAATAAATGTGAATATTTTCTAAATATATACAGTACTTGGATGGGTTAAATGCAGAGCACAAATTCCTAGTATGGGAAACCATACTTGGCCACATGTCACGTCCTTACCTTTCCTTAAATAAACAAATATGCAAATTGACAGAGTAGAATAACCATGGACTGATTAGTAAAACATGCAAAGCTAGTTTATTACTTCTTGCTCAATTGGTGGATGAAAACAAGGATGTAATCAAAGGAATAGTTTGTGGCTTGGTCTCAGTGACTCAGGAGTCCTCTTTACTACTTTTAATGTTTAAAAGATTTAGGAGGTAGTTTTAGCTCAAAAATGCTTTGTGAAATACTCTTAGAGGAGTCCGAAGTGTAGGACTGACAAGGCCATTATTTTTAAGATTTTCTCCTAAATTGGTGAGTTTTGAGCTACTTTTAGCCTTAGGATGTTTTGTGAATATGGGCCCTGAAGAACCAGTCCCACCCCATCCAGCATTGTGGATTGCATAGTTGATGTTGCATTTGTAGCATTACAATTGTGAATGAATGGAGATCAGCTGAGAGATGCTGAGAATATTTTCTCCAGGACTCATGCCTGACTGAACACTTGGCCTCAAACAATAGTAACTGTGTTCCCAGCAGCTGATAAAAGTCCTCTGTGAATATGTGTGTGTGTGTGTGTGTGTGTGTGTATCAGTCGCCCAGCCAGCTGGTGTTTAAATCTAAACGTCTTTCATATGGCTAACACATAAACACACACTTTCAAACATCTCTTTAAACCTCTGATCTTCCGTCCTGTAACATCAAAAGTTCCCGTTAACCAATTTAGATTTCTAAAGTGGTTCCACATCAGTGAACGCGGGGATTTTCTCCCCGCGGGATAATGCAGATAATAGGTTAACGGATCTGTTTGTATTTATATGGCAGTACTTGTCGCAATGGATCAATCAAGCCGTCATCACAGTTTAGGTTGCAGTTGTAAAAAGTGGATTTACTGGGCAGTGTCTTGTTTTTTGTATCTTAATATGTATGTGTGTGGTGGAAGAAGGTTTTAGGGGTTTGGATGATTTCTTGTCTCCAGGGATCTTATTTTGCAGCTTTGATCTGAGGGAGGTCTGTCCCCTGTCCTGGGTGGGTATGTGTGTGCTGCTTGTCTGATTTACTATTTCCTGTCATAGGGCGACAGACCGGCGCTTGGTAATTGTACCAGCATTTGTAGTGAGCAGGGTTGCGCACCGTTCAGAGTTAAACTAATGTTAATTCAGCTTAGGCTAATTTCCTAATTTCAGCTAGAATATAATCAAAATGTTTAATACATTTTAGTTTTTATTATACTATACCATTCACAAGTTTGGAACCAGTCAGATTTTATTAATTTGAAATGCTTAAAAAAAAAAAAAATATATATATATATATATATATATATATAAAATATTATTATTATTATTATTATTATTATTTTAAACAAAGGTCATGAAATCAATCAAAAATATTTCAGAACATTATAAATACTTTATTTTTTCAAATAAAACCTGCTCTTTGAAGTAACTTTTTTTTTAATCCAGAAAAGATTTGACCACCATTTTCACAAAAATATAATAAGAAACAACTTGTTTTCAAAGCTTTTAACATTGATAATGACAAAAAAATTTCTTGAGCAGCAAATCAGCATATTATCTTAGCATATAATCAGGTTAGGTTCACAGAAACAAATTACATTTTAAAATGTGTTAATATATAAAATTGTTTTTTTAAATTGCATAAAGATTTTACAATCTTGATTTTACAATTTCACAATTAAAAATCTGACCCCAAACCTTTGAATGGTAGTGCATTTAATTATTTTGCATAAAATAATAATTATATAAAAAAATATAATAAATAGATTCAGTTTTCTACAATGATTAAATATTGCAGATAAATAAGCATACAGTAAATAGTCAAAATTAGTTGTGCGGTTATATGTTTTGTTGCACTAATGAAATGTTTCTTATTTAAATGTTCACATTATTTGAATTGCAATACCTCTGCTTGTCATTTCAATTCAAATTTCAAGGCAGCCTGCAGGGTGTGGGTAATTCAATTCAAATTTCTCATGAATGAACATAAGTTGCCAAACCCTAGTAGTGAGGTGGCTACCACAGTAGCAGGACATGTGACATGTGCGAAATAAACATGAATGTTGAAATTCATCCATTTAATCCATTCATGACTCTATGAATGGGATTGGTGTTTATCCTAATGTCACCTATTCTATTTCCCTTTTCATTGTGAGTGGGTGCAATTTTTTAGGGTCTGCATAAAGAATGTCATGGTCTAGCGAATGATCTAATGATTGACTGATCTCTTTCTGTCTCATTCCTCTCAAGGGCTGTTGAGAAGTTGACTGGCCACAGTTTTGAGAATCACTCCTTCAGTGTGTCGTACATACTGGACGAGGAGGCAGGAAGGGACGGGGGTGTAAGACCCCAGGTCCCGCGAGGGGCATCTAAAATGGGGACAGGAAGTCGGGAGCAGGAGTTTGGTCAGCCAGGGGCCATGGGAGGCCCCCAGGGGCCCAGGCGTCGCCAGCAAGAGCTGCCTCTACGAATCCTAGTGCCCACTCAGTTTGTGGGAGCCATCATTGGGAAAGAGGGACTCACTATAAAGAACATCACAAAGCAGACACAGTCCAAGTAAGAAATCTTGATATTTTAAACATTTTAACCAGTTTTTGTCTAATTAGTAGTGACTTAAATTTAATTAGGGCCCAAGCACCAATAATGAGAGGAGCCTCTTGGAATTGCTTTGTTTGAGTTTATGACTATTATAGTATCATATAGTTTAATCACACAAGAACAGATTTACCAGTAGGAAATTTCTGGGCTGGTAATGAACACCTTGCTGTATCTAAAGCAATAATCTATTATTTTGATTTTAGTTTATCATTTTAACCCTTTCATCTGCATGGTTTTCTGTGCCGGTAAAATGCAATTGATTTTTTTTTTTTTGTATAAATGAATGTGATTACTTGTTTTTTATTTGAATAATACCAGTTAATATACTGTAGAATTAAGTGTAGAAGTTGAAGTAGCTAGCTAAATTAAAAATCACTTGCTTGATACTTATAAAAGCTTATAATTTGGACCTTATAATAGTGGTTGACCGTGACCAATATATCAAGGTCAATATTTGACATTTGGCTGATAAGTTTATGGGCAAGTAGGAAGTGGAATGTTTATGCTGATTTCAGAACCTGAACTCAGACTGGGGTCTTAAAGAATCTTAAATTGACAAATTTACGGCCTTAAAAATCTTAAATTGATCAAAAAGTCTTAATTATGATTTCAAGTCGTCTTAAATTTGGGGACAGATGTGCAATATGGCCGAATGTGACAATTACCAAACACACTTTAAATGTGAAGTGATGGACAAAATAGTATAGGGGTTGTTATAATTGTTGTTTTAACAATATGCGAATTAATATTATAAAGTATATCATGAAAAGCAAACAAAACATAAAACATTGGTTAAACTAGTTTGTTTTGTGCATTTAGAGTGTATTCTGTAAAAAATGTATACATTTATATTGTTTCAATTTCTTAATATCACACAAAGAGTGCAGATTTTTTCTTCAAAAGTTAGCCTGATTACAAATGTAATATTGATCTTATACAACAGTTCAATAAACAAGAAGTTAGTTAAGAGACTTACATTTTAGAAATCATATTTCCTGTTCTTGCTTTATTTTGCCAACATAAATAATTCCAAATACAGCCCCTGTACTCTTTCGTGTCTCTCAGCAACAGGCTGGTGTTTCGCTCCTGAATGAATCAATCATGTCACGTTTCTTCTGGTGTGGGCTTCTTTGGGCTTCTGTGTAAATGTTTGTAAATGACAGCCTTTGACACTAATTTTATAGGCAGGGTTTATTGAAAGACAAATATATGAAGCACAAAGGGGAAGAATAAACCTGTAGGTGTCTTGACATGTTTTTTTTGTTTGACGTGAAATTGAAGTCTTAAATACTTCTTGACATGCTACATGTAACATGCTGAACACAGTATCTTTTGTTGGTCGCATTTATATGTTGTGTGTGCTCAATGCCACTATGGCTGTTAATAGTAGGCATATTCATTCTTATTTCTGGAACATGTCCATTTTGCTCTGTTTATGTGACAGTTTCAAAAATGTGATAAAGGTGATCATTTGCTCTGTCTCAGGGTAGATATCCATCGTAAGGAGAATGCAGGAGCAACTGAGAAGTCCATCACTATCCACTCTTCAAAAGAGGGCTCTTCACAAGCCTGCAGGATGATCCTGGAAATAATGGAAAAAGAGGCCAACGACACCAAGATGTCAGTATCTCTTCAGACTGTAGTAGTGATCGACCGATATTGATTTTTTATTACCGATACCGATACCAATTATTTGCTTGTTTATGCGCCCGATAACC
>JAUCNO010000626.1:9142303-9153934 GCA_032353835.1 Enteromius viviparus | reverse complement strand
TTTACTGGAGTAATATTTCATAGTATGGATCTTTACTTTTACTCAAGTACTTGATTTGTGTACTTCGTCCACCTCTGCTTGCAATTTAATTCAGATACGGCTTTTGACAGAAGACTTTATCATCAAAGCTGAACTCTGAAAAATCACTTTGAGCAAAATTTGTGCAATTTGCATCACTATTTTATCTATTGACAGCCATATTTAAAGGGAAAATGTGGAGAATTCTGAATGTGCATGGAGATGTGCTTTAAACTGTTTGCATGATTTGATTGGTTTGAAACTGACATGACCTGAACTGACCTCTGCAAAGTTATGTAGAAGTTTGCCCTCTATGAAAACATTTTGAGTTGATGTCAAAAGTAAAAGCCCATGTTTACAGAACCTTTAAACCTGTATTTTTGGAAGGATTTGGTATTTTGCTTAAAAAATGTGAAATTATAAAACTTGGTTTTAGAAAAATGCCTTTTTCCCCCTCCAAACTTGTTTTGCGATTGAATGCAGTCGAACAACCACCCAAAAATAACCTTTCTTTTAAGTATTGTGATATATTCTGAAACTTTGGTAAATACGGACCCAGTTTTAAGAACACAGATCTACCAAGATAAATGAATATACAGTATATAACAATACCAGATAAATCAATTTAGGGCTGTGAAATATTGAAGTTATGAGTTTACTAAATTATTGATTACTATTACTATTTATAGTAATTGACTATTCTATCTTATTTGTTGAGTTGTCTTGTTAAAGTAAAACTTCTGCTATTAAGCCTCTTTTTTGATACAATATAGGTTAGCATTATTACTAATCTCCAATACTTGGACTATGTAGTGAACGTATTTATGTAAAATGGCTAAACACTGCAACATATATGTTAACTAAGTTAACTTTTGTTTTTAAGTCTTAAATTGTATTCAATTTAGTTTAATCAACCTAAATACATTAAGCAAAATAGTTTAATGAATTTATAACTGATCTTATTGTTTTGGGTTAAATCAGGAATAGGTCAGCTATTCAGCTTTATTACTTTAAAATTACTGATGTCCTCCAAGGCCAGTTAAGCTTTTCAACTTGAGATATGAATATGAAAGCAATGACATATACATATAGCTGTCAATGAAAAAATAGAACTGTGCATCAGTAGACTTAAATACTCACAGTTGATCTGAATCAAGTATTGCAGAGAACTATGTAATACGAACTGATCAAACATATCCTGTAACTGTTCTCACACAGTGTTTGGGTTTAACAGTGTCTTTAAATTTGTTTCTTTAAATCTTAGTTAAGCAGAACTTGTTTTGCCTAGACAGAGCGTAATTATCAGGCAGAGTGTGGAAGTGAATTGGCGTAGAACGGCATTTCTTTTAATTTGCTGATTCAGGACCTGTTTGACGAACATAAACCTGTGAAATTGAACATTGATTCATACCATGCTTTGCATAAAGCCTCACTTATACTCTCAGATTCACATCCTTCTCCATCTCTGGTTTCAGCAGCAGACAAACGTGATGCCAGGTCTAAACCTGAGCGCGTTGGGGATCTTCTCTTCTGGCATGTCTGTTCTCCCTCCAGCCCCTGGTCTGCGTGGATCTCTGTCTGCCCCAGCCAACTACAGCCCTCTGCTGGTGAGCATCAGTATGTGCATATCAGGAAACTGAGACTGTGAGATCTGTAAAAGGGTCTTTTATCTTAGTGTTTTATCTCTTAAATAACGATCTGTTTTTTTTTTTTTAAACTTTGGGTTACATTTATCATCACAACCTCCTTGTCTATATTTGCCATCGCAGGACCCATCAGTATTGGGTGGTATGTATGGGGTTCCCTCCTCTGGAGCGTTATCTCTTCAGCAAGCAGTGAGTACTTTTTATTAGATATGTATGTCTATCTGTCTTTCTGTTTGTCTGTCTGTCTAAACGTGACTAGCAGGAGTCAAGGCTGTCTGTGTGTGTATTTCAGTCCACTGAACAGGAAGTGGTCTACCTCTTCATCCCCACTCCAGCAGTAGGAGCTCTCATCGGGAAGAAAGGGCAACACATTAAAGAGCTGGCACACTACGCTGGAGCCTCAATAAAAGTGAGACACTTCTGATTCCCACTGCAGTTCACTCTTTCATTGCGAACATTAACCAGTTTTGAGCAAAGCTTGAATGAATGAATGCTTTGGACTTGATTGTGTCCTGTTGCTTTTTATACTAAGAAAACTGTGATGTTTTCTACTGTTTTGGGTCATCTGATGGAACTGGTACTTTCACTAGTGCTGCATTGTCTCGAAATCATTCATTTGTTTATTTAAATGTGATTTTGTGCCTTGCAAACATTGTGTATAATGATATGTAGCTGATTGACAGTTGTGGTTCTGTCTAAATTATGGAAAGTAATTGGAAACTAAAGTAAATGGGAAAACAATCAGTGATATTTTAAATTGTGCTCATTTGTTTTCCAGCAAAAGTGTGCTGTATAATGTAGACTTTAGCTGTACATGCTGTAAAAATCTCAAGCAATATTGTTATCTTAAAGAGCTATTTCTAACTGGCATTATTAACCTGTAAAATTTACTTTTGCTTCTATATATACTAATGTTTTATATACATATATACATACATATATATACATACATATATACATATTTTGGTTATGTTAAATACTATTATTGACTTGAATAAAACCACAATAATTTTTTTATGTCGCCAAGTGTTTTAAGGTATCACAGCACACTTGTAGTAGTTTAAAAGTCTACTTTTGTACTCAAATCAAGAGAGAACAAAAAAAGAAAGTGTTTTTTTGTGTCACTGCAGATCGCTGCACCAGACAATCCTGATGATCCCGAGAGGATGGTCATTATCACTGGACCACCAGAGGCTCAGTTCAAGGTAAAAGCCATCATTCAATCATTTAGGCTCCTTATCTTCAGGGTACAAATACTATTAGGCAGCACAAAAGGTGTTTTACATTGATTTTTATATTCATCCCTCATTTCTCTTTTACTCATCTGTGTGTGTGTGTGGCTGTAGGCACAGGGGAGGATATATGGGAAGTTAAAAGAGGAGAATTTTTTCACCGCTAAGGAAGAAGTGAAGTTGGAGGTGCATATAAAAGTGCCTTCGAGTGCCGCCGGACGAGTCATCGGGAAGGGTGGCAAAACGGTATGTGTTATGTGCTTTGTGTACATGTGATTGGATTGCCATAAACACACTCACTTTGAACAGGTGAAATAAAATAATTGACAAGATTTGCGGATCCAAGTGAGTAGCTTTATTTACAAACATGGTCAAAAATACAGGCAGGGTCGACTGTAGCAAACAGGAATGGTGAAGGTGAATCACGAGACTAGTCCAGGAAATGAGCAATGGTCGATTGATCGCCAAACAATATCCAATGGGGCAAGATGGAACAAAAATCCAGAAACCAGGCAGAGATCGAGACAAATAATACATGGGGAAAACAAGACTAACTAGGCATCGGAAAAACAGGCTTTGTGGAGTGGGTTAGACTATACTCAGTGGGGTTTAATAGACCAGATAATGAGTTAACAAGGGGGAGGAGCTAATATATTACTATGGAAGCTAACAAGGGGGCAAAGGAACAAGAGAACACAGAAACAAAATACATAAACCAAGCCAGGGGAACACAGACTGAAATCATGACAGTTATTAGTAAATCTCAGTAATAGGTTGTTGTGTTGTTTGTGTGACCTCTGACCTCTTACTACCCTCAGGTCAATGAGCTGCAGAATCTTACCAGTGCTGAGGTCATTGTACCACGGGACCAGACACCAGATGAGAATGATGACGTGTTTGTTAAGATAATTGGACATTTCTTTGCCAGTCAGGTATGATTTTGACGTTTTCCCAGGCTTTAAACTTTTTTTTTTTTTTACATTTGACCAGTCAGATCACACCAGGTCACCTCTGAAAAAAGTGATAACTTGCAAATGTTAAAGGGGGTCATCATGTGCCACATGCACTTTTACAAGCTGTTTGGCCGCTCCCACAATAACTGATTGACAGCAGCGTGTCACACAGACTGAACTGGTGTCTTACCTCAGGCCCGCCCTGAGTGAGCCGTCATCAGACCGAGACGCAGAGAACAAGCAAGACCCCTAAGAGATTGAGGTGTTTTGTTGTTAAATGTATTAATGAACATAGCAGTAGTGATTTACCCCCGACATCTGAGTAACTGAAGTCGCGGAGGATTAACATGACGTTTGGTTCTGAAGGTAAAATGCACTTGATCAACCGAAATGTGTTTATGTTCACACAAATTCATGATCCAGCCTCACCTACAGTGAGTATAATGTCTTTTAATAATTTATGCTATGCGTAAACTATACGTATGGCTAAACAAAGATCCTCCGAGAGTGCCTTGGAAAAGAGGGGCGGGGTCAGCGGAGCTTGTGAAGATTTAAAGGGGAAGTACACAGAACAGTGATTTCTAAAGAGCTGGTTTTGACAGGGTAAAATGAGCGTTTTTTTACACTATCTTTGAGAAATTTTAAAACAAACTAAATTATAAACGATCCATTAAGACCCTAAAGAATCATATTAGCTTAGGAAATTGGCTTTGTATGACTCCTTTAAGGCCCGTTCACATAAAACACAATAACGATAAAGATATAGTTAAAAAAAATTGTCCACAACTATAAATTATAAAAACATAGAGAAATAATATCATTGGAATTATTTGAACAGTTTTTTTTCAGCTGATGAATGATACAAACACAGCCGATCAGAATCAACCCTGCTATCACAGAAGTTAACCCTCTGGGGTCAGCAAACAGTTACAGTTGTTATTTCAGGTGAAAATACATATTTCTACCTGTTTTCACCTTTAATACTTTTAACACACCAATAAAGATATTTTTTATTTCTGTAGCTTGTTACCACAGTACTGGTAATTTCAACTTTTCCACTTTCATCGTGAACATGAAGCAGTTTTGAATGAGGCTTGACTTTGTCTAAACACCTGTTATTCAGGATTACATATGATTTGTTTAGGTTTATGTAATATTATCTGTGGATGTAAATAATGGATTTGCATGTGCACTCCAGTCACCCTCTGGCTACGGTGTGTTTGTTTGCAGACGGCTCAGCGCAAGATAAGGGAAATCGTTCAACAGGTCAAACAGCAAGAACGGAAACACCAGCAAATGGTGCAAACACAGCAAACACCCTCACAACCATCAAAATGATCAGCGGACGCCAGCAAGCATCAGCTCATGCGTGGACAAATCCAAATTCAAGAAAGAAATAGACAAAGGGAGAGTGAGACAGAGCAGGAAACAGAGAGAGACAGAAGCTGACGAAGAGGACCAGCAGTTTAAAAAACAACCAAAGAACTTGAAGCACATTTGGTCATGCAGATAAGAACCAGGATGATCAAGAGCGTTATCAGGTCAGAGATGTTTTATGATTATGGACCTGATATTTCATATTGAGCTCTGATGTGAGGATTTGTGCACTGTGAAGTAGACTGCTGGATGAGGTTAATGCACACTGCAAGTAGATTTTATAGGGGCTTGCAGGTCTAGCTGTGTGTTAGATCTGCTAATTTATTAGGAGATATAATAAATTGCACAGCAATATGTTAATAAGATTCTAAAAACAATAGTTTTTTTTTTTTTTGGAAACTCATTTCAGGCTGTTTAATGTGAGCAATTAGATTTGTTTGCTGACCTTTTCTAGTAACTGATTAGTACAGCACAGTAACTAAAAGCATTAAGGGATGTTATAAAGGAGCTTACATGTAAAAGAGTGCTTACTGTGTGCCAGCATTTCACTTCCAGTTCCTCTTTTCCACTGCTGATTCTCTGAGCGTTACTCCTCTGCTTGCTGCCCTGTTCTCTCTTCTCTTTTTTTAAATTATTATACTTTTTCTAAAAGGTTTCCCGACTTATTCATCACACAAAATAAGAACTGTCTGTGTGCCAACTGTAAGAAAAAATATCTAAAGTCCAGCCCCTAAAGAGAGGTAGATTTCGATCATTTTACTTTGGGAATCTAATGTTGAATTCAAACAGTACGTGCACTACTGTTCTAAAGTTTGCGGTCAGTATGATATTTTATTTTTTTTGTATTTTGCAAGGATTCATTAAATGTACCAAAAGTTACATTAAGGAGATTCATAATATGTTACAAAATATTCCTATTTTAAATTATATTTATTTGTTTTAAGAATCCTGAAAAGAAGTATCATGGTTTCCACAAAAATATGAAACCGTACTTCATACCTGTTTTTTCAATAGTAATTATAATGAGAAATGTTTTTTAAGCAGCAAATCAGGACATTAGAATGATTTATAAAAAGATCATGAGACTGAAGTAATGATGCTGAAAATTTAGCTCCGCGTCAAAGGAATGAATTAATTTGTAAAGCATATTCACATAGAAAACAGCTATTTTAAGTTATAATAATATTTCAGAATGTTACAGAAGATAAAAAAAAATCTTACCAGTCTGAACTTTTGAGTAATAGTGTACGCAGATGAAAAAGCTGAATTTCGTGTGCAATCTGCACCTTGTCCAGGAGCCCATGGGAGTCCTTGAGGTCTTCCTGACACTTGTAAATGCATATGATGCTTATGCCTTCTGCAAACATGTACTTTCCGTGTAACAAACATAATTTCTCTTTCCCCTCTCTGATTTCACTTGCTGAGTGCACACAGCTGAGTTTGCATTAGGAAATGCATTCATAGACCGAGACAACACATGTCTAGAAATGCATTTTTGACAAGAGCAAAGCCAAGACAATTGTTTGTAAAGACGTCCCATTTCTTCATATTGTATAAAGGTGTTATCATGATGGGTGAGGGATGACGTCATTAAGCCTTTTAATGTTGCACATCTGGAAGGCTAATGGAATAAATAAAATGATGTACTGTATATAGGTGACAGTTAAAAAATATCGGTTTGTAGTATTTCTTTGACTGATCAAATGCAAACAGCCAGCATTGCAGTACTGTACAGTCATACAGCGTAACATTGATATAAAACAACTGATACGACCATGATTGAGACATGATATATTGAAAGTCCACGCAGCTTCGTGTGAACCAGTACAATATACCGTTCTACCTCAAGAACAGGGTACCTCAATCTGATCTTTTCTCCCTTTTGCATATTTTGTATACCTTGTAAAGCTCTCAAAATTAGAGCGTTTTTTTTATTTTTCTAAATAAAAGCACAAGAAGAAAAAAAGGGTTAGCGCAAGGCACCAACTTGGCCTGCTTGTTCTTGCGAAAGAGGTTTCAGAAACTGATTGTTGCATTTGACTCAAGAGAGCTCTCGAGGTCAACTCTTGGGCAACTGAACACTTGGGTTGACAGTACTTAGTTTCTTGCAGTTTGTTTGAACTGAAATAATCGTCTCGACAGATATAGAGTGTCTAGGAATACAGCTTAATCCAATCATATGCAGTGTTCTTCAACCTGTATTTAGAACTTTATGTTAGTCTGTTACAAATGGCTCCGTAATTTTTCTTTGTTTTGGAGTTCATATCTGATGAGATAACCAATAACAACTGAATGTTATTCTAACAGCATATTTGTGAGGTTTTATTATAGGAGTAATCCAGTTTACTGCGGAATGTTAGCGTAATAATATTAGACACAATTGAATTTGATCCTTACAGTTTGGGTTTCTGTAGGAAAATTTTGCTGTGTCAAACGAGAAGGATGTCCAGCGGTCTCAAGACCATGTCTTCTCAAATCATTTACAAAGAAAACATGTAACCTAGTCTTTGCCGTATTACTTCTGCAGCTGTCTTTGTGTCTGTTTCTCTTCACATTCTACCATGTTCAAAATGTCTTTATTTAACCACTTGTACCGTAAATACTTCTGGGTGTTTGATAAGCTTGTCCCTTATCTGGTCAACTCTTATATTGATGTCAAACAATGTAAAAATGGGTAAACAAACTAATTTCAGATCTGGGCAAAAGGGGAGACATATTCCATTGGCTCTAGCCAAGCGTGGGTGAGTTGGGGATGAGAGGAGTGTGAGTAAACAATCATGAATACACATCTGTTTTTATGTTTTCTGGAAGGGTCACACTACCTTTCACATGGATATGAGCAATAAAGAGTCTTTAAAATAATGTCGTTGTTGTTGTGCATCTTTGTATCAATTTATCAAGTTTACTTGTGTCATCAGTAGCTTAAAGATTCTGTGGAAGCTTGTTTCCGCTACAAAAAAAGGGTAATTGATCATTTTTCTCACAATTCATGATTTCTTTCCACAATTATACGTTTACATTTCACACTTCTGGCTTGTTTTTCTCGAAAACATGAAGAAAATTGATTTGTACGTTTATGCAATTGTTTTTTTTTTTTTTCGAACTATGACATAAAAAGTCAAAAGTAGCTTTATTTTTGTTAGTGCCAGGGACAAACTGGCTTCCATGAGATGCTAAAGTGAATCCTTGCATCCTGTTGCTGAATGTGACTGTGCTACATTAACAGAAAATCACAATATTCTTATTCATGCATTTTTACACATAATTTGATCAGCATTAAATACGCACCCATAGAACTCTATAGAAATAGGCTGGCTAATTTTATTTTTCTTTCAGCTGCCAATACTACCATATAATGAAACTATTTCAGCTCTGAGTAAAAGTGGGGCATATTGCATTGGTATATTCATTATATCACCCATTTCAGCAATTTTACCAAGTATACATCCATTCCACATAATTGAACAGATTACAATAAGATGGTTTCAAATGTTTTTTATTATTGAATTTATACTGCATGAAACTTTTTAAGTACTTTGTGTTGTGAAAACAGCAGTTATAACTTGGTTATAACAGAATTATAACTTCCAAGCGCTCAACCAGCAGTACTTAATGCAAAAAATAAAACCTTAACAACTTACGTAAACATTAAGACATTAATTTACTTTTCAAAAAAATGGCTTGATCAGGACTGCAATGCAGCAATTACTTACCCAAGTAGCACCTAGATAAAATTCATGAAACTGCAATAGAATTTCAGTTTTTGTTTGTTTTTTAATGGATACACATATCTGCCAGATAGAATTTAGAGTTCCTTGACATGCTAATAAATGATACATTCATGGCACAGTCAACTACAATCTAATGATAAGTCAAAATGTGTAAAGTTTAATTTACATCTGAAGCTGAATGGATGATATATATATATATATATATATATATATATATATATGTATACAGTGCCATTTCATGCTGTAAATTTAAATACACTGCATTACTGCTGCCATCTGTGTAAAACAGGTCATTAATAGTATGTGTTTTTTTGTTTTTGGTAACTAGATGAATGCACATGTGCAAGTATAACAAAGTAAGATTATGTAAGTATATGTATGACAGGTTCATCAATCCCTGAATGTACCATGCCACTCATATGTAAGGCATGACACTAACTTGCGAATAAAAGAACACCCTGATAGTAGGACGCTTGAGGATAATGAATATAGTAATATCCTATAATCTTTAAAAATTACTTCATTGTATATATTTAGGAAGTAAGATATTTTTTTGAGAATTGGCAAATCCTCTGATTCATTAGCTGGTAACAAAAAATACAACAAGTGCAGTAATTAAAAAACTATTTGTGCTGCAAGTCAGTGTGTTTATAATTCTTACATTCTGTTTAAATAATATTACAATGAGACATTCAAGTCACAGATGGCTGCATCTCTTTTTAAGTTCAATACAGTTGAATACAGTATAAATACAAATGTAGTAGGCTACTACTTTTAAATAAAACATTGTATGTAAAAAAAAAATGTATGTGCAGGTCTTGAGCAGAAAAAGAGCTTTTGTTACCTTAAAGAGCTATTCACATGTTTTAATGTATGTGTAAATAAATGTATTACGTTAATTGGGCAATATTAAATCATATTTTGACTTCTATTTTGGCAAAACATGTAAACATTCAGTACTCAAAAACACATGGAACTCACAATAATTTACCATTTCCACAACTAAATAAACACACAAACATGGTCACTAATCAATATTTGAAAACATAAGTAAATATATTTTGCTTCAATAAAAAAACTTAAAGGCTAGGCCGTCAGATTCCTTTTTTCTTATATAATGAGGCAATGTCCAGTGTTATATGTAACGTCAGCAATCTGAGAGTGTTCTCTTTTAAGACATTAATAGTCTCTTCCCTTGCACTTTCTTAATTATAAACATTTGGTAATTATTATTTTCTCTTTCTGTCCATGTCAGTTCCACTCTGCATTCAGAAATTCAGAACCAAATCCTCCTCAGTGACTCCAGACCAATGATCAGTCCCATATTAACAGACTGCAGTCCCCTCTTGTGTCTGTCTTTGGTTCATCTAGTTTTGCGATCATTCAGGACCTTTTGGTGTCCATTGGGTTCCAGGCTGTCAAGTTTGAGGTGGGCCTGGCTATAGCGGCGGATCAGAGCTCCGGGAAATAGAGCCATACATGCGATCAACAGAAGTTGAAACAGGGTCCTCCAAGAAAAGATATCATCTAAAGAGTGGATCTCAGACAAGATGGCACCCGTACGGACACAGATAAAATTATATGGGATCAGACCTGGGGAGAAAATAAATGTTTAAGTTTGTAAGGGGATGTTTTTCCCCACAAGCTATTTTTTAATTAATAATTGCTCAGAGCCAATTTATATAGTTTTCTATATAAAAACTATAGATAGTAAAAATGGAAATAATTAGGAAAATGTATCAAATAAAATCTTTGTATAAAAAAAGAGTAGTATTGCAGTGGATTGTAAGTACACCTAGAACATAAAAATACATGAATGTATAACTGAAGATGTACTGTAAGCTCACCAATGAGGATGGAGAAAAAGAATATGGGAATGGGAATGTTGAGGATTGGAGAGGTGATGTTCAGAAACCAGTTTGGTGTCATGGGAAAGAACCGCAGAAAGAGCAAGAAGAAGAACAAACTACTCCTGTTCTTTTCCACCTAACAGAGAGAGATTCATCATGAGCTCATGTTGCATTATATATATTTTTAAATAATCACAAAGTACATACAGTGGGTACGGAAAGTATTCAGATCCCCTTAAATTCACTCTGTTATATTGCAGCCATTTGCTAAAATTATTTAAACTATTTTTTTTTCCTCATTAATGTACACACAGCACCCTTATATTGACAGAAAAACACAGAATTGTTGACATTTTTGGAAATTTATTAAAAAAGAAAATCTGAAGAAACATGGTCCTAAGTATTCAGATATTTATTGCTAAGTATTACATACGTACAGATAAGTATTGCTATTGCTAGAAGCAACCTTTTGTCTGAATACTTTACGTACCCACTGTACATTGGGATCATTGTGTACTAAGCATACTAAAATCAACGCAGTAGTATTACATTAATTAATTTAGCAGACTGGTAAATGTACTGTTTAAACACTAGAAGTAACTTAGCCCACTTTTTGGTTTATAAAGGTATGTTTTTTTAGTGTACTTTAAGCTTTATAGAAGTAAGCATAATAGAGTACACAATAGAGTACATAATAGAGTAAGTTTTTTAATGTATTAAAAGTATACTTTGAACTACAAGTGAACATATCAGTGATGCGCGGGTCAATGTGTAAACAACCCGAACCCGACCGACGTTGTCAACTAACCCGCCCGCAACTCGGA
>JAUCNO010000626.1:9078866-9138412 GCA_032353835.1 Enteromius viviparus | reverse complement strand
GACGGTGGTATTTATGCTGAGGAGGATACAATGAATTAGGAATAATTAATAGGATAGTGGGCGATGATACTAATTGGCGTCGATGGGTACCGGCTGTGTTGACACTCAGCGTGCTTTTCCCGAAACCATGGAAAACCATCCCTTATACATTAGTTGCATGTACAATCTATAATCTTTTAAGATTTAAAACATTATACTATAAGTGCACATTCAATACAAGTAAGCACAGTTCTATAGGCTTACATCCAGTAATGGAAGAATTATGTAAATGGCATTTAAAGAAAGTGTTGATAAAGCATTTATTTCAGTCTATTAAGGTGGTTTCAGGCAGGTCTTGTCACAAAGTAGAGCTCTGTTACCAACCAAAAAAGACGAGCCTGGAATGGCAAAGGACTGCTTGTAGAGGTAGGCACTGCAAAAGAGGATGAACACATATCCAGTGTGTTCTGTCTTATAGAACTGCAGCAGCTCGGCTAGTTCCCTCAACTCATCCAGATCAGACGGGAACTTCAACCTGGAGAAAATAGACATTGTGTGATCAGTAAAATAATGGCGCTGTATTTGCACATTTCATGTATTGTGGCACTGCAATAGACGCAAGATTTAAGTCTAACCGAAAGTTACATAGAAAACCAAAGAAAAGGTAGCACATTGGAATGAAAAAAACATGTTGTGTGTGAATGGCCCCTAAATTATTCATTTTTAATCATCTATGTGTCATTATTCCTTACATATAAATATTTATTAATGTACATAAAATTATTAAAAGGTGCATGACCCTTTAATTATATTAATCATTGATAATTGGCATAAATTTAGGTTCAGCATTGTTACACCATGTTTGACTTTTTAGGTTAGCATTTTTTTGCTCAACAGGCTCTAAATCACTTGAAGGATACCTGAAAATAGTTGAAGATTGATCAAGACACGAGGCAAGATGAGACAGAAAGACTGAAATCTGCCCTCAGCGTGCGTGAAGGAATGAAATATGATACACCAACCGGACGGAAATAGCCTCTCAGCTGTGGAAATATACTTGTGTGTGTGTGTGTGTGTGTGTGTGTGTGTGTGTGTGTGTGGCTTGGCTGCACTCAATGGCCAGACTGTTTAAACGCCTTCAAACACAGCTAACATGATCATCAATAAATATGTGGATGTACCACAGACTGGATTTCTCGTGTGGTGCTCAAATGGCCATTACCAGCAGATGAATCACATCTTGTGCAGTTGTGAGTAATCTAAGCTCCTTCCAGGGGGTAATTTGGGCACGCAATGGGGCAGTCTTCCCCACCCATGTGCCAAAGCAGAGGTTTTAATTTCACATACGTACCCCAACGTGACGAATATAAACATGTGATATGCTCTATGCTGACTACACACTGAGTATGTTCCCACAAGTACAACAATATGAGAGTCTTCAGTGGATGAGACTGACCAGACAATAAAAAGAAAACAAAACAGAATCAGAAAGAGCTTTATTGCCAAGTATATACATATACACATATGTATACACATACTAGGAATTAGTTTTGGTGTCACAGCTACCAGAGGAATAAAAATACAATAATACATTTAAATAAACTGAATTGTATGTACAGGGTGCTATGGATTAAATAGAAATAGTTTAAAAAATGATTGGAAATAATAGAGATAATAGATGAAGGATGTACTATACTGTAGGGTGATGAGTCAATAATCAAAACTCTTTTATGAAAAGAGTGTCATGTTCAGACTATTTAAGGCTATTCTCCTTAAAACAGCTGATCTGTATGGCTATACCACTGTAAAACATGATACATGCACATATGTCAACAGAAAATTTCCCTTCTCTCATAACCAAGGGATTTCCCACCCAAAGATTCAAACTGCTAGCAGTACACAGGGCACAGCTGTCTCTGCCATCACTGCTGAACAACTTGTGAAAAACTCCATCTCAGCTTCATCAGCAGATATTCTCCAGGGTACAGAGGAGTGAGCTAATCAAGACATGAACTAAAGGCATACAGGTCACAAGACACTATGAAAAGGTCAGATATCTGGACGAAATGTGATGATGGAAGACATACAGCAGATCTCTTTCCCAGTTCAAAACTACAGTGTCCTTTCCACTGTTTTTGTTATTCTAAATATCTGGCTGACTTCAGAAAGTGATATACTGTACGAAAACAGGGCTTTTGAGACCTTTCCTCTGTTCTTTATTTATTTCAATCTATATTTTTTATTTTCATTTATTATTTTTGCTTGTAATGAAACGTTGTATATGAATTCTCCGGATATCTCTTTCTTTCCCTTCTCCTCTATATTGCACATCTCAGCAAATTCAAGTGGTTTCAAAACACTCCAGAAGGCAGTTGTCTGATCTTATAACTGTCACCTTATGCCCTCTTCCATGTTCAAATCCTGAGACATGGCTGCTAATGTTGATTTGCATTCAGAGCAGGCAAAAAAATGGAGAGTTTAAAAAAATTATAATTAAAATAGTTATGATAAAAAATGAAGAATGCAAAGCAAAGATGTATAAAATTGATCAACAGTGACAACTTTTATATTTTTAAATATGCACACATAGGCCTACTTTATACACTACTGTTATAGACTACCAGTCCCACAGGACTGTAGCTGGAAGTAGGGGGTCTCAAACACTCGTTGCACACAGTGACACACACACAAAGCAGATAATAGCAGACACAGATGAGAAGAGAGCACAGGGCAAACAGAAGCTGAATGATTGCTGCCATCAGAGAAAACCTGCCAAAACTTCTCACTTACCAAGGATAAAAATCTATCTCTCTCTCATTATCTCATTTTATTTCTTATTCCTCCATTACTTCTCAGATTTGAGATCAGAGTAAATATGATAACAAATAAACCAATACTGAGTCAAACAGACATGCAGACAAATATGGAAGAATGTATGAAATTAATGCAGAATGAAGAAAAAGGAGGGAGAGAGCTGTTCCACAGCTGAATGGGAGCACTGTCATAAACTGCACTGAAGATGCTTCTCTTAGAAATAGTGTGAACTTAATGCTATACTGGAGCATGCATTCTGTTTAATATGTATATGATGACTATGCATCATCCACTATATTATTAGTGGAGATGTATTATGGGTGGAAAAAAAATGGAGACATTTTATATTACAGTTATAGCACAAATTTGAGAAAAGGGCCATTTTGCTCCACTACAAAGGTAAAATTCCCCCATACCTTGGGCAAGAAGCCACCAGGCCAAACAAGTAATAAACAACAAATATTCTATTTAAAGTTTTATTTGTATTCACAGTTTAGTTAAATAATTGAATACATTACAGAAAATTTAATTACTGAATCCAATCAAATTGATACATTTACAAGGTTAATATAAATAATACAGATAGACCTACATTTCTAATAAAGGGATGTCATAAAAGTAACCAAAATCAGATTAGACCTCTAATCTAGCCTATTTTTTTTTTACGATATTTGTAATGTAATTTTTCTTTTTTTTTTTTTTGCACTAAATAAGTAAAATAATTATTATTGAATAAACAAATAAAAATTAGCCTAAATAGGCTAACCGAAAAAAAAAGGCATGAGCGAATCGTTCAAGACAGTTCAAAAAACCGGTCTAAACGATTCACTCGTGAATCGTATCGATCGTTCATATTTTGAGTAGGATGCTTTCACTGAATTTTGTATTTTAATCATATCAGTGAGAGATGTGAATAGGTTTAACCTATTAAGAAAAAAAAAAGATTCGATTAAGAATAGCGATCCGTCATGAAGCTATGTTACAACTTAAAATTAAATTCAGTGTGTTTTAATTAGGCTATGTATATTGTTTATGTTTATTTGAAATTATTTCCCATTTTGTCATTTGTTGTGTCCAATTGTAAGATTATTAGCATGTTTACCTTACAAGGTAAATTGTCTTTATCTGTCTTATGTAAATTGTTTAATTGTGCTTAACTGTACCATGGTGAACAATTTAACAGATACTTTTACAGTTAATAGAGAATTAATCCAACTACAAACAAAGGCATAAGTAGAAATAACTGGTCACAAAACAAAGTACCTGAGTTCTTCCTCCTGCGGTTCGTCGGCGGTGTGTTCGGGCTGAGCGTCGTTAAGCCGGGCGGCGCGCGGACCCGGCGGCAGGAACGCAGACAGTAGATACAAGTAAAAAGTTGCCGAGGCCACCAGGGCAATTAAACCCCAGACTGAGCGCATATTCCCGGGCTTGATCTATCTAAAAACGATACTGTTGCACTTGCTGCTACACCTGTTAAATAGCAGAACCGGTCAGTGGGCAGTTTATACATGTTACGTCTCCAGACCGTGCAAGTACGTGGACCTACTGTATTGCAACAACGTGAGTCAGTGAAGCCCCTCATGAGGGTGGACCTGTCTGTCACATGAGACCCTCAAAAATACGAGGCCATGGTGTGGGCAATGTGGGAAAAGTATGTGTAACTTTAAAAACCCAAACTTTATCTTTATGTAGCAAAATATAATAAAGGCTAAGCTATTATTAGCTATTATTATTACATCACTCTTGTCAGTGGGTTGTTTTCAGAGCTGCAGACTCACGTGGCTACCAAAAAATCACAAAAGACAGTACAGTATTTATTTATAAGCCAATTGTGTACAAAATATAACACGAAGTGATGCACAAAATATAAAATTTCATACATATTAAAAATTAAAAAAACATCTAAAAGAAAAAAAAAGTGGAAAGCACTCTTAAAAAAAAACATAATTGCTTACTTACACAATTGGCAAAAGAACATAATTCCAAGTATTCTGTTGAAAGAAATGAACGGTTTTGACGACGTGAAACATTTTTTTCAATCTTCCAATTTTAAAATGTATGCTAATCTTTGTTTTTTCTGCCCTTTTGCACTCCACTTCATATTTTTTAGTAGAAAACTACAAAGGTTGTTCAATTTTGTCACCACATGATGGCAGAGTTGCCTTCATAATCAAAATCCCAAACAACCATTTCAAAATCTAACCAGAAATAGCTGGTGACGTTTGAATTGCTGGTTTTAAATTTATGACACTAATCTCTTTACATGCTGTTTTTCGCCTATATGGTATGGAAGTACACATATTTTGACAATGCTGCAGGTTCATCATGTAGAACATGATCTTGTATCAAGAATCTACTAAATCAAGAATCAAGATTCTACTAAATGTTCTGACCAACCAATCATTTCTCTCTTATTGTACAGGCAATGATGTTTAGGGTACATTTAGGGTAAGGAGGAAGAAGTATGTTAGGAATATATTTGCTTGACAGCAGTGTGTTGATTAAGGAAAAGGCACTACTTAAGCAAAGAAAAAAAAAAGAAAGAAGAAAAAAAGCGAAATGCTTTTAAATGTTTAATTAATGTTCCCCTTGAGAAAGTTGTTTAATCATCAAAGATTAAAATAACCTTCCCAACATGCTGAAAAGGCAGATTCATTGATAAAATACTGCTGTATGTAGACTGCTGTGTAAATTCTCCACAGAGCACTCGTGTCTGAGTGAAAATTATAGATTGATAACAGGCACATTTGCTTCCACATTTTCACGATTGGTTGAGGATCTACCGATTTGTATAGTGTGGAACATATCTAATCAATGGAACCCGTTGATTGATGGGATTAGTGAATGCACATGTTGGACACCCACACACACACACACACACACGCACACAGCAGGCTGTGCTGGATGCAGATTGGATTTATTGATTTCTCTTTGTGAAATTGCATTCTTGATATTAAATCTTTAATGTTAAGGAATCACTCAGATTTAGAAATTATTCAGAAGAAGAAATTATTCAACAACTTTTCCAGGAAAGAGATGTAGTTTGACCAGTGATGTCACCCGTCTGTTTAAACGTGATGCCTTTGACAAATAAAAGATAGAGAGCAGAAGATGAATGGATTAGGATGCACTCTCAGCTCATTTTAACTGTCCTCTTTACAGTAGGCTGTCAGACAGCCTCAGAGAGAATGCTTGTAGACAGGGACAAGGAAAAAAGAAGAGAAATGCTTGAGATGTATTATATTTTATATTTTATAAAAATCCTTTAAAAGAAATACAGAGGAATTAGTCATATTAAAGAAATTGTGTCGTATGGGTGTAATTTTGACTGTGTTTCTGTTGATCATGTTCAAAGAGAATTTTGGATTTGCTTGATTTTAGAAGTTTGCATCATTGGTTCTGTTATTTTCCTGTTTAATACAAGCTCATTCTGCATTGTATGCAAATAAAAAATGACTAGACTTGAAATATAACTTGTTAGTAGACTTGTTAGTAAACATGCTATGTTCAATGTTTTGTGAAGTCAAAACCATTGTGTGTGGAACAGACCCAGATTCAAGTCTGATCCACCACTCTCTTCGTTCAGAACACCAATGAAGATGTTTTTCACGTTATCTCTTCATTTTGCATCTTCCACTCAAAGCATTTTTAATTTTGGATTTATAATCACATAAAACATAGTAAATAATGACAAGTTGACAGCAAATGACAGCATTCATTCAATTCATTTCCCCCCTCAAAAAGATGTATCCAAACCCGAGTTTTAAATCCTCCAGCAGAAGCGCTGCTAGCATGTTCACACAAACATATGCACACTTACACACCATCCCCGAATGATTTATGTTCACCCCTGTAGCTACTGAAACATCTGGATTATGCACTGGAACCCTTTACAAATGAGATGGTGAATCTACACCACGGAGATCTTCCACAGGTCCTCTGAGGATCAGCAGCTGAACCTGAAATGACCTGCCAAAAACCTAACAGTAGGAAAAATCTCTTAATTAATCAATTAGTTAATATGAGGCAATAAAAACTGTGTTAGGCAGATAGAACTTTAATAAAAATATGAACTAGTTAAAATAAATAAATAAATAAGAAGTCATGTTAAAAGGCTCCGGATGGAGCAAGAGAGCAGTCATGTGTTGCAAGCATGTAAAATCATTGGCAGGATTTTGTTAAATGGGGTTTTCCCCCAGAAGAGTAGCTGCACAGCTGAAATAGAAGTGTGTAACCCAGTTTTGGTGATGGATATAACTCTGCATCAAGCTGAGGGTCCAATTCCTGCCCAGATCTCATTACACTGAGAAAGCAAGACAACCTTACACACTAAACAGATTCAGAGATGCACCATCCTGCCAATAACAATCTCAGTGCCTCGGGCGGTGTCTGTTTGGTGGATGATAGCAAATGTGATATTTAAGTTCTTCAATAAACCAGAATGTCTGATTGTAAGAAGGATTTCTCAGATGTTAAAAATGTGTGTGTGCTGCGTGAGAGTGTGGAGGAGGGTGCATGTGTTCAACCTAGAAATAGCAATTGCTGCAGGTTTTGGTAGCTATATATTGAAACATCCCCCCTAGTTCACGTGCCAGACACAAAGAGCATCCAAAGGGGGAATATTCAATCAGACACAACATCTACATCACAAATCCTGGTCTAATTTTAATCTAGGCTTCTGTGCTTTCATCTTCTACACATCAGAGGGCAAGTTTATCTCATGATTTATTGTCACCATGAACCCTGAGGCTGAACTCTAAATATCCAGACTGCCTTTGTATGACATTTTTGTATTATTTGCAAGCAGGGGGCCTGAAAATCATTGTTCTAGGTCATTTACAGTTTTGACATGCAAAAGAAAGAGTAAGCTTAGTTGTCGCTTCATCATAAAATGCACGACTTTTAGAAGCAGTGTCCTTGCTGAGATGCAGCAGCATCAGCTGAATGAGGATGAGGTACAGCTGATTTCAATGATTACTCTTTCATAGCACATGGGACTTAAAAATGTCATAATTACAATATGATTTTGATGAAATCATAGCTGAAAGCTCAAAGCTGAACACAAAAACATGGATGTATCATATTGTGATAAGGCTACAATCATCAGTGATTAATAATATTCCCAGACCGTATACAATAATAAACATTGTAATTCATACACCAAAATCGTATTCAAGTCAAATTATGCAAGTAGATACAAAAGAAATGCAGTCTAAGAATATATTACATTACTGTAATCCTTCAAGATGATTTTAGTTCATTTATAGCAAACACTAATCTTTGCAATTATGTTATATTATGACCATCGCTTGCAAATTTCTTTGTTCTCTTAGTTGTTTTAGATGAAAGCATCTGCTAAATGCATAAATGCAAATGTGAGTATCTGACAGCCTGCAATTCTGTACTACAAAGTACAATATTCGTGAACAAAAGCATGAAAGCCACTAGACATGTATATATGCATTCCTCTGTTCTCTGTCACAACGTATCATTTTCTAAAGTCAGCACCATGCCACAACGCCACACAGCAGGTCTTTTCCATCAGAGAAAGAGAGAGGCAGAAGAGGTTTATGACAGGATGTATTTTGTTTTGCATGTGTGCAGATTGTCTCTGGCAGAAGCATATGCAGCAGCGCTGAGCAGAAATGGCACGCTGCCCTTCTCACTACCTCAACACAGAAGAGCAGCAGAAGCCACACACCCACTCTCGCAAGATGGGAGCTGCATTAAGACCTTGACTTAAATAGTGTCAACAAAATGGTTTAACACAGTCTGCTTAATCAACATTATATTGACATCCATAAAGCATTCAATTTAAATGCAGTTGCTGAACAGGAAAAATGACGCTTTGCTGACAGAAGATGGTTCACTGTGAAGGTTCCCTCTCAGAGGGACTTGTCAAACTTAAAACAGTAAATAGCTCAGCCAAAAATGTCATAATGTCATCATCATTCCAAAAATCAAAGTATTTCTCCAATGGATTCCAAAAAATTATATTTCAAAGAAGATATTTTTGAATAACTTGGCAACCAGGAAAAAAACACTGTTAAGGGATATTGCTTCTTGAGAATTTTGTTTCACTTTCAACATGAAATATCCAGTAAATGTTGCCAAAAGCATGTTGTTTCCTTTAAAACATACTATGGCAGTGTTTTATTACATTGCTTGTTTGTATTACTGTAGTTTGGAAATGACGTGTCTGTCTCCTCTGGCTTGCTTAGTTGGGGACACCTAATTTCTAGTGATTATCGTTGTTTTGATTACAGAGACCGTCTCTGCATTTGATAAATAAACAATTTAATCTCGTCATTATACATTACCATCATTCTGCTCTCCTATTTGATAATGTTCAGTGCTTTGCTACAATCTGTATTGTTAAAAGCACTCTAATTAAATAATAGTGATTGATTGATTGATTGATTGATTGATTGATTGATTGATTGATTAGTTTATTGATTGATTGGAGATTAAACTGAAGACCACTTCACATCACAAATGTGATGATGATGAAATGTGACCAGGTGAGTTACTGAGTAAGTTTACTACAGCAGAAGAGCTGCAGGGAGCTGGTTATGTGATGCAAACATTAAAATGGATTTGTGCCTCTGTAATCTTGTGAAAAAGTTGTGAATAGTAGGTGCACTATGCAAAATGTTTGTGACACACTGAATTCATTTATGGGTGAACTATCCATCTAATCCTAGGTTATTTTAAACCCTGTGCTATTTCATGTTTCAGGCTTTAAATCCTGGGTATTCTGCTTTCAAGGTTTCACACTGCTTATTTGTAAACCGTGGGTTTATTTGTGGTGGCAAGAACACAACAAAACCTTTTGAAAATAACAACCACTGTTCGGACGATAAATGTAAAAATGAAGCAGTCTATTTTTCCCAGCGTTCGACAGTTTTCGCTTGGCATTCCCTTAATGTTGAAATGTGAAAGTCTCTGTGACTGTACAAAACATATGAATTTTTAATTACGCAAGCTGTTATGATTGGTTGTTGCTAAACAACTGTTTCACATGCATCTTTAGTGCTGGTCCCACAAACGTTTAAAAGCAGATGTAAAATTACAAGTGTAAAGCATTGCTTTACCCAGGGTGATAACCCGGGGTTAAGCGCAGTGTGAAAATCTCAAAAGATTTTTTCATTTTTATTTAGATCTCAGATCTCTTACTCTGCAAAAACTCCCAAGGGTGCAGTCTCATAAAGCACTTTGTCTGTAAGGAAATGAAATGAATTAAGAAAAAGTATCCCATCTCTCTGCCTCCAGCAGAATCTGCATTTGACAAAGAGCACCAAAGCAATAACACAGAGACTGCCTGCGGCCTGGAGCTTATTCGGGAATAGAGAGGAAGAGTAATGGAAAAGTGATTGTCCTTTGGGCAAATGTTTAAGGGACTTTCTGGCTTAACCCATATCTGTGAGGATGACAGATTGCGCTAACAGTATTTTCCATAATCATACATATTACTATGTAAATGTTCATGTACAGTCAGAGTTTCAAGGGCAGTAAACACTGTGTCAATGGGCAGAGAGGTATATATTCATACTTTAGAGAGCTGTGTAAAATAAAGTCTCCAGGAAGAGACTAGTTCCCAGCGTTCTTTCCAAATACATATATATACATATATTCTAAGCTGTTAGTAATATCTGTATTTTGCTTTGCGGTTTTCACACACAAACGCTGTAGGTGGCCATTTATCCCAAAATAATCCCACCCCAAGGCCACCTTGCCAGACTCTGCACACACCCAGCGAGAGAAAGACCACCATAAAACCTGGCAAGTCCCATCTCTGGAGAAAGTCTAATCAATCCCATCCCTAGAATAAGCAGACAGTGGCTTCATTGATTGGATAGTTATTGTGACACATGTGGTGGCAGCAGCCGTTCGGCTTCATGACTCCACGCTCCAGTGAAACATGGCTCATTTATGAGCCTTCCATTCTGCATGGCCTGCCTGCAGCCTCTGACAAAGTGGTTATGGATGTTGCCAATTTAATGGTAGCGTGTGTGTGTGTACAAGTGTCAATGTGCAAGTGCATTTCCCTTTCCATTCTAGAGAGAGTCAGAGACAGCAATATGGGTCTGGAGAGGCAATAAAATTTAAACGAGGTTGTAGTCGTGTGACATTAGCAATCTTTACTAACACTGTGGAGGTTTTACTCGCTGACAGGACAATAGAAACAAATAAATACTGTTAACGCCAATGAAACTATAGAATGATGAATAACTTCCTTGTTGCCCTGGAGACAGCGCATATTGACATTTTAGTTGAAGGTGGAAGAGAATGAAATGTAATTAAAGTGGAAGAGGTCAAGAGAAAGGTCATACACCATGCATATGAACAAGTGTAAATTAGTGCATTTGTTCTTACTGATGAATACATTTATCCTACCATTTTCTTGTGATATTTCACCATACTGTAAGTACGGACAATCTTCTCCATTCTGTTTTAATAAGATACCCAAGCTTCTCTTGTACACACAACACTTTGAATTTCAGCAAAACAGTTTTTTTTACTCTAAGGCAGAATCCCTTATATGGAAATGTATTACATATTGCCCTATTAAAAATTATATTTTTACACATGTTACCTTTGACGGCTATATATAATTTTTATATGTACATTTGCTGAGATAAAGATAAAAGTTCATTAAAAATATAAAAATCCCATAGAAAATTTGCATATAAACACAATATGGTGTATATATATATACAGTATAACATAATTTTTTTACATGTAGCAACCACATATGTACACTATTTTTATTTTATGTATGTGCAACTGATTTAAAACAATATGTATACAGAAATCTATATGCTTACTCTATGTTTTTGTAATAAACTGTCTTTTCAATTTACCTGTATAACATCATGTGCATGATATGTATTACACATACATAAACAAACACATATTTGTATAGGCTAGATATGGTAATAAATAAAATCATAAAAATTTTTAATAGAAAATATTTTTTACACGTTATCTGGAAATCTAATATTGTGATATACTGTATATTATTTGTATGGCTTCAATAAACATATATAGACTATATTTTTATAATAGCTGTTTTTCTGGTCATTTGGATCCAGTTTACATTCTTCTTGTATATGCCTTTCACTAGCACTTCCTCATAAATATGTCTATAAAGAGAATTAACGATATGAACTAAATATTTTTGACAACTGTGGTACTGAATACTTCTGAATATTTGCTTAGACTCAGCTAAATGCCAAGTTATCATGAATTGCGTGGAACTCCTGTGCTAATAGCAAAGGCTTTTAAAGCTGTGAAATCAATTTCTCTTTTGACGATATATGGTTCATGCATGAACAGATTTTCTTCATTCATACTAATTTTTCCTTTCATCCTTGGATAAAAGACTGCCTGCAAGCAACTTGAGCACATGTTTTATCAATGCTATAATGTTGCCTTGACCGTCCTGTTCTACACAAACTAACCCATTGAAAGACTCAAAAAGACAGGCATTTTCTCCTTGAGGTGGTCTAAAGTGAAGTCAGCCACTCTGCTGTCAACACTGGCTTTAAAGGAAGAAAATGTTGGGTGAGCCGCTCCAGAAAACTGCTGACAATAGAATAGCTTTGAAAACTGAACACTTTGAGGATGGATGCCCTCTATGACTGCTCTTAGGTTATCTTTAAAAGCTGAAACATTTTCATCTCCACAGCCAAGTTCTGAAACCATTCTGCAATTTTTCCTACATTTTGAAAGACAACAAATGTAGGTGCTTTATTTTTTGGATAAAAAAGAAAATGAAGACCTTCAATACATGCCTTCACACAAAACTTAGGCTACTTTATTTGACAGACCATTTCTTTCTGGGTTTGATTATGCAAGCTTTCCTATGTAGTAACAGCAGTTCTTCAAACAATGTGTAGTTTGCCTAAGTGCACTTTTCGTGAAGCAGTGAAACATGGATGACGCATTACACCATTCTTCACCATACTTCATTGACATAAGTGATTTTGATGGCGCTCTAAAACATAAAATTGCATTACTTTAAGAAACTTACAGATTTCAAGAGCTTTTAAGCTTTTCCTTTTGATAAAGCTACTATAGGAACCACTGGGTGTTTGGAGATCTTGCAGGAAATTATGGGTTCCATTTAGCTGATTCCCCAGAAGACTGAAAGCCTCAGAAGAACACTAAAAATATGAGTATAAATGCTATGGTAGCTTATTTTCCTTTTTGCAGACAACAGTAATTCGTTGACAAACCTACACAGTCAATGCGTGGAAATGCGAGCATGCATTCATAACAGAGAGAAAGAGAGAGAGAGAGAGAGAGAGAGAGAGAGAGAGAGGCGGGGATCGACGGAGCAGGAGCTAAACGGAAAATCCGTCTTCGGCAATAAGCATCAAGATCAGTCCCGGTGCCACAGTGAAGCTGTTTATACGGACACATTTGGCACGGCGATCTTTTACGCAAAAGTAACGGTTTTAGAGGCAAATCGAGCGGAAACGGTATGTTTTTGTATAAGGCTTAGAAGTGGAACTTGGGTAGGCGAAGTCTTGGGCGTATCTCCAGTTTTGTTCATATAACGTTACTGGCGAAGTGAAAAACAGCCGAGGCTGAGCGCATCTGATCTTTCCCGGGCGCTCGGTGCTGATGAGGACTTTGTCGGCGTGATCCGTGCGCGATGGCCGCTTCGGGCGGACAGAAGAGTGAGAAGTTAGATGAAGCTCAGGCTCTAGCGAGGAGTTGCGCAGGGCGACCAGACTTTCTGCCCTGCGATGGACTATCCATCTGCGCCACTCACAGCCACGGGAAGTGTTTCAAGCTGCACTGGTGCTGTCATCTGGGCTGGTGCCACTGTAAGTACACGCTTCTCCAGACTCGGATAGATAATGATACTATCAGTTACACAGAATAAACAGTCGCTATAGAAATGCCTCGAGACTTCAAACTATTACCCACAAAGAGGAGTTTAAGGGGTCAGCGCTTTTATGTCTTGAGAGTTCACCAGTGGCCAGTGTAAATTTGTGTGCGAAAGATAAAGCTACAAAGCTTACCAAAATATTTTCAAAGCACCTTTGGTTTGTAATAAAACAACGATTTTGTTCACAGACTCGGGGAAATTCTTTTGTTCCCATTTCCCTTCAGAGTTCACAAATTCTGACGTCAGATAAGATTCTTTAGATTATTTTTAACCGCTAAATGTTTTTAATGTTTTTAATTTATAATTATTTAACCATGATTTTAACATCTTACACTAGTTCACTACTAGTTATATGTAATGTTGCAACTGGAAAATTTGGTTTTAAAATGTAACCTATCTTAAAATGTTATGCAGCCTACTTTAAAATGCAGCAAATGTGTCAATGAATTTTGATAATCAGACATTTAGTAGCCTTTCATCTGACAGATGACAGCCTACGTTTACCATTTTTTATGAGACGGCATCTTCCTATCACGTATTCTCAGAGGAAAGTTGAATCTTTCGTTTGTGTCGCTTATGAAATATTAAACAAGTTGATAAATGTTGCATAGACATCTTAAAAATGACGCTTTGACGTACATTTAGTTTCTGCTTGTCTATGCAATGTTCTATTTAAAAATCGATTAAATTACTTTGAGATTTACCAAGTAGGCTATTGTTATATACTGTATATACACAGATATTTTAAAAGATAATGGTGAACTAAAGCACCGTATACCACCGGTGGAGGGAGCTGTTTCTTTTTTGCCTTTTAAACCTAGGTTTTTGACTACAGAATATACACACCGATGTAGCCTAATAACGAATTGAAGCTGGTTGATTTATAACGTGCATATGTAAACCTGCTAAATGTTGACTACAGTATGGTAAACTGTAGTAGAGTGCAGAGTACAGTATTATGAACATTAACATTATGTAAAGCTACTTAAAAATATATACAGAATTCTTTGATATAAAACACAAACCAAACCAAAGTTTCAGCCATGAAAAAAATCGAAATAAAGTCATTATTATTATATAATACAACCATTATTATATAACCTAACATTGTTTTAAATAATATGCAATGGTTTACTATAATGTTTTGCAGATTATACAGAATTTGTCTTAAATTGGTGCCTGAAAAAACCCTTTGATGACTCATTAAATAACGCTGATTATATTCACAGATATGAAGTTATTTATTGCTCATTTTGCAAAGTGGTACACTGTTTAATGTGTATATTAACATTTTATTGAAAAAAGTCTTCCCCGTCTTTTTCTTTTATGAGAATTTGTCAGTGATTATATTATGACTAGTGTCTTCATTTGTGAAATAACATCAAGTCATAAGCTTTAATAAGACAAAAACTGAATGCAAACCTTCAGCAGTCAGAAGGTCAGCGTTTGTGATCCACTGCAGTACAGTATCTAACACAAAAGTAAACTAATAGGGACTTTATCGCTAAAGTGAAACTTGATTTTGCAAGCAAAAGTGAATTACTTTAACATGTCCATAATGAATGTGCATTACAGAGGAAGTCAGCAGATGAATAAAGACGAGCGCTAAGAACGGCTCTATAAGGCAGTGATAAGATCAGGCCATTTCTGGTGACAAGGGTGCCTGATAAAAATGGCAGTCATTGTGAGGCTAAAAAATGTCATGTGACTGTGAAGGAGGGAGAGGATTCCTTAGATTCCTGAGACCTCGCTGTGAAATAATCATTTCCAAATGTGTATGCGTGTGTCTCTGGGAGCTTTTGAAATACTCAGTGGAGAATCTTAGATTCTTCTAGGCAAGTGACAATCAGGTTGCTAGGTTTTTTGTGGGTTTCAATATGCAGTTGCTTCTGCAAACAGTCTGTCTGATTCTTAAGTCTAGTTTCCTGTTTAAGATTAGAGCAGCAGTGCTATGATGAATTATGAAAAATAGGCTCTGTGAAGCCGCTATCCAGAGTGAAGCAAGCCATTCTTGGCTGTGTGTTTGGGACAATCCCCATAACTTGAATTCATACACTGTTAAAATTCTGTTGTAACAAATTTAGTTTTTCAGTTAGTTACGCACACCCCTTCAGGAATCTGTGGCTTGGATTTCTCATCGTTTTGTTACTTTTCTGACTGACAAGTTGAAAAAGAAGTTAATCAGGATATGACAGATAGTTCATGTAGCCCTGTCAGAGGTCAAGCGCTTGTCTGGCCTTGCTGCTAAGTTGGGCTTTTTTATCTCAGCTTTAAAAGGTCAGCACAATTTATTCCTAGCTTTAAGGTCTCAGCTTTGACTTGCTTTTTTAAAGTTCAACCTTTCCCTTTCAGAAAAAAAAATGATAGCGGTCAAGCCTTTGAGCTTCTAACCTCACTCAATTTAAAATGACAAAGTACAACATCAAACTCACCCACCATTTGAAATTAAATTATGTCAATTCACTTCCTGAATTTGAATTGATGAACAAACAGGATGCAGTATTTGATTTTGAATAAAAGCTAATTAAATAGTGACTGAAACTGAAAGAAATTAACATGCTTGACCGATGCATTTAATAATATATTTTTCATATATTAATTAAAAATGCTCACTACGTAAGTTGGATTTTTCCGAAAAA
Source organism: Enteromius viviparus (assembly GCA_032353835.1). Lineage (NCBI taxonomy): Eukaryota > Metazoa > Chordata > Actinopteri > Cypriniformes > Cyprinidae > Enteromius > Enteromius viviparus. The sequence continues at coordinate 9,122,077 of JAUCNO010000626.1, read as the reverse complement.
AATAAAATAACATGAAATACATTTTTCCAGGAGATTTTATGTAGGCTACTGTATAGCCAAATTAACATTTGTAGTTAATAATACTGCATCAGTTGAGAAAAATGTATTGTATATCATGACATAAATAGGGAAAAGACTAAAAATTAATTATGTTATTATTTATTTTCCATTTCCTATTCCCTATTGCATTCTTATTCAAATTGCAATTCCCCATCCCATACTGTACGGTGTATCCCTTTACAGGAATTAATAATTACATTAGTAAGAAAGCTACTCCTACCCAGACACACCTACACAACAACATACTGTAAAGTTCACTTGTCAGAATAATTAAGCTGTTATCTGTTCTCATTAAGGGGAGGATGTTTATGTTTACCACTATGAGCAGCATTATGTAAACATGCAAGTTATTAATTTGAAACCTGGCGTGATGCAGCACAGGCTCTCAGACAGAACCAGTGCTGTTTAAAATGGAACGACAATGTTTCTCCTGGGAGCTTGACTGACATTTGGCCTACTTGTGAGTTGAATTGCATGATTTATGTCTACTTTCAGAACCCGACCAAAATAATACCAGCATTACACTGAAACTGTCAGTTGCTAATCTAAAAAAAAACTTGACTAAATCAGTTTAAAGATAATTAGAAGACATATAGAGAGAAAACCGTAAGATAAACCCTTGGCAAATAAATCCATCTGACTATACAATTTCCTACTTATTACATGGCTATGTATAAAATAGCAGAGTTCAATGTCAGGAGAAATGTGTATAATGCTGCAGACACACATAAAACCCTAATCCCAAGATACCGTTGAATACCCTTGTTAGTCTCACACAGAGACAAGAAGTCACTGTACAGTATAAAGCCCAGAGGCAGTTAGAAATGTATTTATACACACTTGCAGGAGTGAATAACTGAATACAGATTGGCTTTGTCCTTTGAGATAAGTCTTTCGAGAGGAGTTCTCTGCAGACCCTGAGGAATTCGGATGTTTTCTACTCTCGTATTCTCCTCTTTTTCTGTTTTTTATTTGTCTTTGCTGTTTGGGTGCATGTAAACACAGCAGGCCTTGTTCTTGTTTACCTCCTTAAAGGTTAGCAGGAAGATCTGCCGTTTGGGGACTTTAAAACATAGAGGATGCTTTTAAGAGTTCACTAAATCTGCTTTGTGCAGTTAGATTTAAGTACTTGGAAATGTATGTCCCATTGTTAAAATTGTTGTTTTGCAGAAACCACATGTCTCTGAGATTTATATGAATGACATCCTTCCAAAATCAAGAAGCATAATGATATGCTTCAGTCCAGAAACCCCAGTGTATTTGTGCTCTGGGTGGTGTAATGTTATTCTGTACTTGTCAAGCTCTGATGAAAAAGGAAGTGAGAGTGCTAAGATTCTCCCAGTGGGTTTTGGGGCAGGCCATAGCACATCATGAGTTAGCCTTGTTTAGTGTCAGTAATAACATGTCATCGTTCTCCAACTGATGGGTTCATGTTTTATGGGTATGGACAATAATGGATGAACTAGTGGGGTCACTGCACAATGGAGACTGTTGGTGGCCTACAAAATCTCAAGTGCCAAATGATGCAGGCTGACACTAAAAAAGCCTAGGCAACTTCAGTGCATACAGCACAAGCTGATCACTGGGGCCTCCAGGTCCCACAACAAAATGATTAAAAGATAAAAGATCCTCTCTACAGCCCCTGGACCTTCAGAACATTATTACAGTGTAAGCTAAGGAAAATGGGCCCCAGGTCCCTCAGCACATGCAGTGCAAGCTTACCAGTCGGGGCACCAGACTCTTCAGCACTTCCAGTTTAGGCTGATTAAGAGTGGCCCCTCAGCATATAAAATGAAAGTGTAAAAGGCCACTAGGCACCTTTTAGGCCTCCTTTTGGAGCATCTACATGTCCAAAAGAGGCTCCAGGGCCCTTAAGGTGCGTTCACACTGGACAAGAATGAAGTGTCAAGCGCGAGTGATTTACATGTTGTCAATGCAAAGACGCGAATAGACATCCTGCGGCGTGAATCGTGCGAATTAAGCGGCGCCAATGGCGTGAATTGAGCGAATTAAGCGGCGCGAATAGCGAGAATTGAGCGAATTGTTCGCGCGAATGAAGCGAGTAAACTCAAAATGTTCACGCATTTAACTTTGCGCGAATAGCGCGATTTATTCGCGCAATTCGCGTCCGGTGTGAACGCACCTTGAGTGATAACACTGAAGGTTATTCAAGGGGCCCCAGGGCCTTCAGCCTACAAAGTCTTTGCAGATAACCAAGGACCTTAAACCACTGTACATTATAGGATCACTAGGGGCCCCAGGGCCATCAGCCTGTGCCAGAGGTAAACAATATGATTTATAAAAACAGGAGTAATAATTGTGTTAATGGTGAGCAGTCTGAATCTGAGAAATTCTATATCATCTTGCTTGAATTCTTAAAAAAATATAAACCAGATGGATAAAATGTTCTCTTCAGTAAACTGCACTCTAGAACGGTAAGAAAGTGTAATTGGTGTTCAGGGAGGCATCAGCATGCTGCATATAAGCACAGCATGCGATGATGCTCAGTCTGTTCTTGAAGTCAGCCTGGACTGGCAAGTAAACCTATTAGACACACATACACAGAAACTGAGAGGGAGAGAGTCAGATAGACAGTGTATGCTCTACTTGAGATGAACCGAGACCTAAGCGTGAACATGGCATTGCCTGTCTAATCCTGACGGATGATTCACACTAAGGGATTTTCAAGGCCTTCATCAGTCTTCATCCAAACCCACCTTCACACTTCTCTGAGACCAGTCCGATGTGTAATTACAGACGAGAAGTACGGACAGATTGTAGGAGTGTAGAACTCAGCTCCTCTCTTCTGTGACTTAACTTTTCTCATCAGGGTTCTCTCTCAACCTTTTATCAAGATGAGCATCTCACACAATCTGAGTGGCAGCCCCCTCACTACTGCTTCCACCAAGGTTCTTGAGAGTCTATTTTAAGGGTGCATCAACACAGGCGCAAATATTAAGTTGTGTCAGACAAATCCTTTAAATAGAAGCTAAATTAACTCTTCCAAACTTCTGCCAGCACTCACCATTTATGTGAAGTATAGTCTATACTCTGCAGAGAGAAAGTAGAGCTTTTACAGAGACAAATTGTGTACATCCAGACAGAACATTTAAGATACTGTAATAATCACAAATGGGATTCTAGGGAAATTGGACCCAACATACTTCCTCTGGAAAACATTAAAAAATATCGCAATACGACAAGCACAAAACTAGTATAAACCAGCAAGTACACATATAAAGCACATACAGTATAAAATACATTAAAATACTGTAGAATACTGACAGATCAAAATATAATGTATACAGACAAAGGTCCAAGTCATTGGTTTGCTTCCCAATTTTCAACAGGAATAGTGTATAGTGTATAAGTCGATGGTTTGCATTGCACAATTTTATTTAAAACCAGGCCATAGTCACAAGTAATTATGATTAAGACCAAATGATATTTCAAGTATTGTAAATGTCAAGTCAAAATTGTGGCTCGATTCAAGTGTAGAGTCCCAAGCTGTCATTTCTGATAGATTGCATGCGGGGGCAGATGTGGCCTAACAGATAGAGAGTTGGAATTTTAACCAGAAGGTTGCGGGGTCTAGTTCCAGGTCCGGCAGGGATTGTAGGTGGGGGGAGTGAATAACCAGTCTTCAGTACCCTGACTGAGGTGAGACCTTGAGCAAAGCATTGTTCCCCCTGGGGGCCGCAGCACTGGTTGCCCACTGCTCTGTGTGTGTGTTGTGCACTTGGATGGATTAAATGCAGAGAACAAATTCCTTTCCTTTATGTGTATAAATCAGGATATGGAAAGTCCTGCTCATATCCGCCTATAAACCCAGCTTGTACATTAGGCTTTGTTTGCACAATATTTGTCTCAGCACAAGAACTTAAAGCCTAAAAATAAGAACAACAATTACAGGATAAGGTCTTATCTGTAGACACACACATTCAGTGGTACCCCAACAGCAGAGGTTTCAGATGTCCTCAAATGGACTTTTAGTGATTCTTCACTGATAAAACTCACAGCAATACTTGCTTGATCACTCAAATCCCACTTATTTATTTGTCCCACATGTCTGAAAGTGGTTTCCACTTTCATTAGCTTTCATCATTTCATCAAGCTTAAATGAAACATGAGAATGGATAGAGCTGACTGGAAACAGCAGCTTTGAAGCTTTCTGTTTTGGTGTAAATGTCATAGATGGGTAGGTTTTCAATTATATGCTCCCCTCCAAGCACTTAGTACAGACTGCTAACCCTTCCGTGGACACGTGGTCAATGATTTGCAAAGAGCCTATAATATACTGTATTATGTTACTGAATCAGGCTTTAATGGTACATTTTTTAACTATCATGTGTATAATGACCCAATTACAGGGCTGATTTAGCAGGATAGTCTACCGCAAATATGGTCTGTTAAAACTGTGTCAAAAGGCTTGCTTTACGTTTGCAAAATGAAATTAATCACTAGAAATCAGGTGTCCCCAACTAAGCAAGCCAGAGGGGACAGAAGCAAAGAAACCAAAACCCCATCTGTGAGAGAATGGAGAAAAAAAAATCTTGGGAGAAATCAGACTTAGTTAGGGCCAGTTCTCCTCTGGCCGGACGCCCAGCATCTAATTTCCAGTTCAATTTTAGCATGTCAGATTGTGCAAAATACTTATAGTGTGTGTATGTGTTTGTGTGCATTTGGTTCCAGTGATCTGTCCACGAAGCTCATCTAGGTGTTTCTTGTTTCCGGTGAAGATCATCTCTTTGTGCTGGTATACCATCTGATGTGGATACGGACTGAGGAACAGTATACGAGAGAGACAGACTAATATTAGTGTAGATGCAAGTCTTTTTACGATGTAACGAGCACATTGTGTGTTAAGGGGAGTGTTCCCTTTTTCGGTTGATCTAATTAATGCAGCCTAACAATCTTTTAGCAGATTTGATTAATAAATGTGTATTAGTGTGTTAAGTGTAAGCCAGAGTAAAGAGATGTGTCTGTAATCTAGATTTAAACTGACAGAGTGTGTCTGCCTCCCAAACAATATTAGGTCAATTGTTCCAGAGTTTGGGTGCTAAATAGAAAAAAGATCTGCCACCCGCAGTAGATTTTGATATTCTAGGTATTATCAAATGGCCAGAGGTTTGAGAATGCATGGACGTGGAGGACTTTAATGTGATTAGAGCTCACTCAAGTAAGAGGAGCTAAGCCATTCAGGGCTTTATAAGTAATTAACAAGATTTTAAAATTTATACAATGTTTGATAGGCAGCCAGTGCAATGTTAACAGAAACTGGCTAATATGCTCATACTTACTTCCTGGTTCTAGTAAGGACTGCTGCATTTTGAAAAAGCTGTAGTCTATTTATCAAGCATGCAGAACAACCACCCAATAAAGCATTACAATAATCTAACCTCGAGGTCATAAACGCATTAATTAACATTTCTGCATTTGAGGTTGACAGTATAGGTCACAATTTATATATGTTCTTGAAATGGAAAAACATAGTTTTACAGATGCTGGGAACATGGCTTTCAAATGAAAGATTCATATCAAACAGCACACCTAGGTTCCTAACTGATGAAGAAGAATTGACAGAGCAGCCATCAAGTGTTAGTCAGTGTTCTAGATTATTACATGTGGGTTTTTTAGGTCAGATAATAAACACCTCTGTTTTGTCAGAATTTAACAGTAATTAAATGTATTAATTTAATCCAATTTTTTATATCAGCTATGCATTCCGTTTTTTCCAGTTTGGTGTGTTTCACCTGGCTGAGAGGAAATATAGAGCTGAGTATCATCAGCATAACAGTGAAAGCTAACACTATGTTTTCTGATAATATCTCCCAAGGATAACATGCAAAGTGTAAAAAGTATCGCCCCTAATACTTAGCCTTGAGGTACTCCATATTGCTCTTGTGATTGATATAATACATCCTCATTCACTGCTACAAACTGATAGCAGTCGGATACTGTACGCATGATTTGAACCATGCTAAGGCACTTCCACTAATGCCAATAGAGATTTCTAGTCTATTCAAGAGAATGTTGTGGTCAATAGTGTCGAATGCAGCGCTGAAATCCAATAGCACTAATAATGATATACAACCACGATCAGATGATGGAAGCAGGTCATTTGTAACTCTAATTAGAGCAGTCTCTCAGTACTATGATATGGTCTAAATCCTAAAAGTAGACATCGACTTAAAACATATATAAACATAAAGATACATAAACATACAGATTATTTAATATATGTGGTGTTTTAATAAAGTTCAATATATGTATAGTTGACATGTTATTGCTATGCCAATATATTATTAATATACAATATGTACATCTTTTACTATGGAGAGTTTATTTATGTTACCCAGAGGATATACTGAACGTACATATTTGAAAATGATATATAACTAATAATATCACTCTTGATATAGTGCAATAAATGTCAGAAATTAAATTTCCGCATGGGAACTCATAATAACATTATGGTCAGCAGCAGCACAATTACTTAATTAATTATTAAACACTAATTAACACATTTTATTTCAGTCTCTTCTGTTAATTAGCATTCCACACATTCACGCATCAACCTTAGATCAAACAAAAGATATTCAGTCTGGTGGATGGTGACAGACATAAACACCTTTTTAAGGGCAGTTGAATGTTTTTGCACCCCTGTTTGTAAGAAAGTCTTTCCTTTTTGGAAGCTTAATCTAAAAAGACAGACATGACAGATACAATTACAGTGGCAGAAGAATTCTTGTTCTCGACAGGATGTTGATGTGATTATTACGAAGGATAGTTTTTTCTTCATGGCTAAGAGTTTCTTTACAGGCCTCAAGGCATCTATCATTTCACATTTCACACATGACTGCAAACACTTGTTATTTTAGATCCGTAGTGAGGTGGAGGCAATTGTTATGTAGATACATTGATCCTTCTTTTAAATTCTTTCACTTGGCAGTAGAAAAAGTGAAAGTGGTACAGTCACAAAAATTGTCAATGGCTTTACTGAATGGAATTAGAGGTATTGGCTTTTGTTCAAATGACTTGTTAACTAGGGCAAGCCTTTTTTATTTAAATATCAATTAAGTAGGTCTTCTTTTCCCATCAAAAGCAGATTAACATTGATTCTACCACAGCTAACATAACAAATCTCTGGCACAGAGGTAGCCTATTTACTGTAAGTCGATCCCCTGTGTCATATGCTTTAAATGAAATGTGTGTCATGTCTGTTCATACTGTATAATTCATATTCATTCAAGTTCCTTGTATAATTTTTTTTTTACCAATAAAGCATTGCCAACATAGCTGCTGCAACAATTGTATATACTGTACCATACAACCCCTCCCTGTTTTTGTTCCTATAGTTTAAAAATTGCATATACTGTATATATTGTAAGCCGTCTTTCATCTAATGGAAACCCAGGTTTGAGAGACTTGAAAGAAGTTGCATAGCCAAGGACAAACACAATGAGACAATTAAGATTCCCATTGCCTTCCAGACACATTACAAGCTGGGTGTGTTAAAAAAAGTAATAGAAAGTCAGAAAGAGATGCGTTTGTCTGTTTGGAGAAGTGATGTCAGTAATAATGGTTAGTTCAGAATTGTATGTCAGTAATGCCATTTATCAATGCAGTTGGAAATTAAAGGTGTTTTTTAGGGGTCGAGATAAATAATACATCTACAAGGTGGAAAAAAAATAGCTGGAAAATGAAAATAAAAGTGTGTGATCTTACAGAAAATGCTGTTTTGGACCAACTTTTTGTCATCTCTAAATGAGTAGAGAGTTAGATTAGATGGAAATGATTCTTTCTCCTGCCTCACAGCCAGCTGGGCTTCAGGATGTTCAAGAGCGAAGAATCCATTCCATCTCTGCTGGGAATTCTGCCTTTGAGATACTATGGTTATCACACTCAAATTCTATTCACTCTATGGGAAAAATGCATTGGAATTACTTTTAGATAAAATACACCTTTGAACTATGTTTCTCTGAGAAGAGACTGACTGCACAAAAATGTTCCAAAAAAAAAACTATAGGAACATGAGAGAATCACACATACTGTATAGAGTGTATGTGCTTTTTCTTGTGTCTCATGCTTATATGCCTCAACTAATCCCTTTTTAGATAATTTGTTATTTGTGGGTCAATGAAATAGGCCTGATGCTTGTATTTGTTTTATGGATATATTCATTTATCTAACCTTAATTAATAGTTTAACAGTGTTGTATTTGTATTGCCTGCTTTTAGAAGCCATTATTTCTGCTGAAAAGGTTTCTGTGCTGAACAGTACATGCTGTATGACATCTAAAGTTGAGAATATGCCTGTGCATGAGATTGCTGGTTCTGAAAGAATCAATTCTATCCTCTGTGAAAGAGTAACAGATTAGTAGCTTGCATTGTACAGTGCAAGTATCTAGCAACTTATAACAGCATTTATCACAGCTATCACTAGAACAGCAGACAAATCAATAGCAGCTCAAGATCAAGTTAACACTCCAATATGAGAAATGAATTTAAAGTAAGTTTTCAACAAGAACATACTTATTTTTGCTCAACCTCATCTATTTTTAAATACGTTTTCTCACATTCAGTTGATGATATCAGTGTCTCCTGCTCCACAGAAAGAATTGTTTTGGGGCACCTATTGTATATTTGTTACATATGAGTGTAAATTATTCATTTTATGAGGGCAAAAAGCTCAGTCTGCTCTTTTTCTCTTTGCAGGTAAATATGTCTACCAGCCCATGACCAGTGTATGCCAACTTCCCAGCACGCCGGTGCCAGTTGCCCCCTCAGGTCACACCCACACCATGAACCTGTCCATCTCCCTAGCAGAGCGCTTTCTCAGGACGGCCCCCAAATTCCAAGCTCCACCCTGCCCAGAGTCACCCAAGTTCTGTGTCATCTCTGAGCTCTTTGTGGATGATTACATGGTCAAACGTATCAACGGTAAGATGTGTTACGTGCAAAGGCCGCCTCCCCCTACACCAAATCCCACGCACCAATCCCAAATGCCGGCACCTCAGACTGCACCCCGAAGTACCAACAAGCACACAAGGCAGGTGGCCCCAACTATTAAACATGGCCAACCAAACGAGAAGATCTCAGGCCCTAAAATGGACCACTGCTCCTCCCCCTCCAGCTCTGAAGACTCTGGAATCAATGCATTGGGTCTGCACTACATGGAGTCGTGCGATGAGGATTCCTGCATGGATGATGACGACGAGGAAGAAGAGGATGATGAGCTAAGTACTGATGGGGACTCCAGTCCCGGTAGCCTTTGGGACCAGGATGAATGCACTTTACTGTCACCGTCCAAATCAATGGTTGAGATCATTGAAAAGATTGAGACTACGGTTTGACGTGCCTGTCGGTTAATACCACAGTTGGAGTTCCTCAGTCTCAGAAACACTTCCCTACACTATCCTGTATGCAGGTGCATGAGTTCAATGAGCCAGTGCAAGCACACGCTCCCTGTTATGGCAGCGCCATCCGAGGTTGTCCTAGAAGAGCCCTCGAGAGATGAGTCACGGCAACTTCTCTACTGTACTTACTACAACTCTCATTTTCCCTATAGCCCCTTACGCATGGTGAGGCTAATGTAGGTCACACGCAAGTGCATCTGCTTGCAAACACATATCGTGAGAACTTTGACCAAATGGGACTCGATATATGATAGAATACTTCATGGATGAACAGATGTAAACTGAAAAATATGAGGCTATGTCTCTCCTCAAAGAGCTCAGACACAATCTGTCCAATGCAGAGAAATGAAAGAGGGGATGGCTGATGCAATATGGAGAGATCTAGACTAAGATGGTCTGTGTGTGGTAAGAGGATGGAGAGTGCTACAAAGATAGAAGGAGAAAGAGCAAGGGAGAGAGAGTCTTTCAACGTCCTGTTAGCAGAATCAGTAAGAACAGTGGCTAAATCATGCATGAGCTCAGAGGACGGTAACGAAACTTTGCAATGAAAAGAGATTGAGGCTTGTGCTTGAGGGAATGCCCCTTTTCTCAAACTCTCTCACACACTGAGATTCCCTAGAGCACAGCAAAGGGTACATTACCAGATGTTTCATGTCTGGCACAAGAATGTGGGGCGGACCAATCCTCCCATCGTCAGAGTCCTTAAATTTGTGTCTTCTTTAGGAGTGGAAAACAACTTTTGACAATCAGTTAGGTTTAAAATAAATTCTGCAGAAGAGTGATAAGGAATAAAACCACATTGTTCCCAAGAATCCCATTGTAATCCATGTTCCATTTCATCAAGCCACTTTAAAGTATGTGGTGTATCATTGACAAAGCCAGAGGACTGCTTAGGGGCTGTTCACACAAGATGCACTTTTGTGTCCTGTTTTTTAATTGTAGATCTACATATGTAACTATGCTATCCAGATGCTATTGTTTCTTGATGTTTTTCTCACTGCTGTATTGTGAGTTCACCCAAGCATTACGTATTCTGTCAAAATTAACTCTTTTGATTCAAGGTTTATACATGGTATCATGTATACATTTTATCAAACCCATAAACTTGATGTTGCTGATAGCATGCCTGAGTTATAGGAATGCTATAAACCAGCTTTCAGGTCGTTTCTGTCGCCCTTGTCTAGCTGTATTTAACGCAAGAACGCATCCTGTGTGAAGGGCCCCTTTGAGATCTTTGAGATCTTCACTAGCTGCAACAGTTTCAGGTTTTTTAAGGGTTTAAGAATATTTGGCCCATTTAGACTTGCCAGAACATCTCTGAGCCTCGTTTTTTCATTGCAACTTATCTTATTATATTAAGACCATACCTATGTTACCTATAAACCCAAGCACAGTTATAGACTGGCCCAAAATGTAAAAAAAAACAAAAAACAGCATGTCAAGAAGTGCTTCTTTGCCTAGGTTTAAGCACATGAAACCATTGCTATCACTGCTGAGGTGAAATACAGTCCTAAATGAAATATTAAAGTCGCACAGGGAATTCACACATAAATGTCTTGCTGTACATATTTAAAGGTATTACAGCTTAACCAAAAAAATTGAAAGGTATGACAACAAATTTGCTAATTAGTCGACTATGAGCTGAGACTGCCAAGGATGTACTGACTGGATGAAAACCAAGTGAACCCTTTTAATGATCCAACCTCATTTATTTCAAGTATTGGCTCAAAGACGTTATACTAGCTTGCTGTTTGCCAAACCAATGTAATATATAAGCACATATGTAACTTCACTGCCTGAACAAAAATATTAATTTTGGAGTTCCTCTGATAATGGAAGGACTATAATCTATAGATGGTGCAGGTGTGATTCTCTCCTTGTTACTGAATGAATGAGTATAACTATCCATGTCTCTGCAGTTTTCATATCAGGGACTGATGCTGTAGCTACAAATATATACTGTAGACACCAATGTTAAAATATACCCTTATATCTTTTCTTTTTTTCTTATATCAACTATTGTTAACTCGCCTCTTTTTTTTTTCTTATAAAGAAATTTAAAAAATAAGAAATGTTTCTGTCATTCATTCTGAAAATATGCTTTTGGTTGCTTCCAAACTTATATTTTCACAGAACATTCTAGGATGGATCTGCAGCTGTTAAAGGCTAACTGCCTTGGCCTTTTAATCCTAGATAATCCTAGAGAACTTTCAGTATTTATCACGTTCATTATCAGAAGAGAGGATACTTTGAAACCTTTGGAAGCCGAGAAACCCGTCTGAAGCCATCAAAGCACTGAGACCTTATGCCTTCTTGGAAAACATATGGGTACAATAATTCCAATTATATTCTCTAAAGTGCATACACAGTCTTTTAAAATTCCTGGGTTGTTAAAATAAAAAATGTTTTGAAAGAAGAATAATCTGATTATGCATTTATTTGATCAGAATATATTAAAACTGTATTTTTTACTTATTATATATTTTATATTATATATATTTTTCAGGAAACATTTCTCAAAGCTTCAGTCTCACATGATCCTTCAGAAATCCTGAAATTTGCTGCTCAAGAAATAAATGTTTTTGTTATCAGTGTTGAAAATGGTTGTTCTGCTTCACGTGTTTATGATTCTTAAATAAATAGAAAGTATATATATTTTTTTAAATGCATTTTCTGAATGAAAAAAATCAAATATCTTTAATAAAACACACACAACAGCTCACAAACAGTAACATAGTTTTCTCGTTGTACACTGAATGCAATACATGACCTAACATGCCAGGCAACTGAAATGACATTGCATTCATATTATAAAATGAATGATGCAATGCTTTGTAAACTAGAGCAGATGCTTTCAACAGAGCACGTCTTTATGAATGCAGGGGGGAAGAAAATAGGGTAGTCTATCAAGTCTTGGAATCGATCCCGCTCAACACTGCTAGGGGTACCAGACTGCATCAGTATTGTGAACAGACTGACTGAGGCTCTGCATAACAAGATGACAACACTGGGAGTGATGGGAGAACAGTTGACTGTACTGCTCATATACTCGTCCACACATCTGAAGAACAGAGCACACAGGAAACTCGTGCTAATGAGCAAACAGGAATGTCGGATCCAGGATGCACTCATCCCCACAGGTTGTCAGGGAGACATTTATCTGGGGATTGGAAGAGAGAGAGACATAAACAAATAAAGCCACAAGGTATCCAGCAGATAGAAAGAGGAGGGAGACTTTCATTTCTGAATTTTACAAAAGTATCAGGAAAAAATGCACAGTCAGTCTCAAGACCATCGAGAAACAACGAGCTCATCTCATTAGATATGCACCCTATTTGAAACCATTAGAGGAGAATTAGAGCATCACCCCTGGGCTGGCATCATTTGCAAAAAGTAAACAGTCTTTTCTTTCATTGTCAGAATGTGGTGGTGGGGTTCACTCTGTTTGAGGGGGTCTGATGTTGTTAATCTTCACGCAAACAGTGCAGCACAGCAGGCAGAGAGCTAGACTGAGAAACAGCTATAGAATTTACTTAATTAATCCTAGCTAAGGCCAAAAAAAACTGGCTTACAAATGCATCAGTGGGAAAAGCAGACTTTTGTATTCAGCTGAAATTGTAAAATTACATTTAGACTGCGAATGTAAATGGTTAAAGCTTTTTTTTTTGTGCTGAGAGAATGAAGGTGACTGCATGACTGTGTTTGTTTCATCTCATCAAGATGAAACACTGTGACACATTAAAATGATATTTCAGTGAGTAAGCATTCACATTCTTTTTCATCTTTGCTTGATGCCTAAACACACTCCTTATCAAAAGTTATAACACCTCTAGACATGCCAACAGAATGTAAACAGTACCTCACTCATCATGACCTTTAGGTTCTTGCTTTTTTTGCAAAGCTGTAGCCTGTGTGTTTGCAATTCAGAATTGATTTTAGAATGTCAATTTCAAGTTCCTGAATATAAATTAAGTTTGACTTTAGGTAGCAAGTGTTATTCAGGATATGAATTCACATTTTAATATGAAGGAAAACATTGAATACTGTGGGCCAGTGCCATCACCGGCCCCAGGGCAAATTTAAATGTACCTCATTTTTTATAACTTCATTGCCCATTATGTCATGTCATTGCCCATTATGTTTTATTCTTTTATTTAAATCTACAGTCAATCTACAGCTAACTGCAACAAAGAGGGAGAATATTTGCTAAAAAAAAAAAAAAAAAAAAAAAAATACTTGAGGCACCATTGTGTGATCTTTTGGCACTGTGTATATGCAAAAATTACCTTTTGCATGCATCTGATATTTTTACTGTCTGTGTATCTGATATGCAACAAACTTTACTGATCAATTACCAGGAAGTATCAGAACTTTTAAATCCACCAGAAAAAACAGAACGGGTTTTAAATCAAATGCTGGTGTCTCTTTTGAAGCTGATGTGCTGAAGAATAAGTTCCGGTCAACAGATCAGATTCTAAATTTCCTACTGTGTATTTGTGTAGGAACATTAATATATATATATATATATATATATATATATATATACGATTGTACTTCCATATTACATTATATCTATTATGATGGGTTACTGAAGGAACATTGACCTGCTTTAGAATTCACGCAACGGCGTATTGGCTCCACTTTGTAAATTTTCCAAAGAACTGCACCACTTAAAAAGTGTCTGAAATATCTTTTCATTTTCTAAAATATTAGATTTTGAATTCCATGTCATAACTTTAAAAACAACGTCTATTTTGTTCTGATTTATATGAAAGCCTGACTACTTTTCAAACCTGTTTGATAAAACCATACATAGTTCCCTGTCTGTCAGTCACTACGAGTTATGTTGTTAACGACAGACTGGGTTCTTCCCTAGAGTCCTGATTTGCGATGGGAGGGTTACGATCTTTGCATAGCAATTGTCTGACACTCAACTTTTGTCAACATTTTGTATTGTTACAAGGTTGTGCTGTTTGCCAGGACCTTGAAGCATCTCTGAGAGCTGGGACTCGTTCTCGGCTCCTCAGTTGCACCTGTCGCCTCTTTATACCCCGATGAAGGGGAGTGGCTCAGGATTGTTTAACCACTTGCCAATTTTCATTGGTGTTTTCTCTTAAGCAGCGCAAATCAGTGCTCTAGGCAAGACCCCAGTCTGTCACATAACGTCTGCGTTCCCTCCATCAGGGAATGAGGGTTACAGTACATACATAACCGAGACGTTTTTAGTGTGCATTGAAATTGCAAACTTTACCTCAGAATGCAATTCAACCAAAAACGTAACATTTCAGAGCACAGAGTGATCTAAAACCAGCTTATATCCTCTTATTTCCAAGCACAGGGGAGATCTATGATAAAATAGTAACAAGCACATAAAATATACATCACAAAATGCTTTGGAAGTTATCCGGCATTATGAAAATTCAACAGAAGTAGGGAGATGGTGCTTGAAATTGTTTGTTTACCCTGAACACAAATAAGTCCATGATGATGATGAATTACTTTTGTGAATAGAGGCAAGGTCCTTGAAGAGCGATGAGTCTCTCAAAACATATTGGAGTTTCTCTCTAGAGTGTGATAGCATTCCCAAGACATAAAACAATGAAACATGAAGGAAATGCACTGAGAAGCTTGTAAATCCACCAAGATACATGTGAGTTTACATTTCTTGCTTAATGTCCAGCAGCAATAGTCTCACTGAACGTTAGATTGTGAGAGCTGGTGGTTTCAGGTAAACTGCCCAGAGTAGAACATTGACTTTGGAATTAGCATGACACTAATAAATGAAGCACAGCCAATAACAGCCCTGCTAGTGCAATTATTTAAAAACACATTCAGTCAATTTCACAACTTGTGAAGACTCCATAATTACCCTCTCTATCTCGTTATGCCTATAGAGTTTTTTCTTTCCATAAGAACGAATGTTTACCGTGTGAGCAGAGATGTGCAGTGCTGTGACATGGCACGGTTTAAATACTCAAGAGAGGCCAGCTGTGTCTGAGTCAGATCATTAAAAAAGGAAGAAAAAAGGGATTGGAGACCAAACACTCCTCCACAAAGCTCAATCAACTCAGTCATGAGGGCAACAAAACCTCCAGCGCTGCTTCATTTACAATTCAAGTCAGTGTTATTACAGATGAATCATAATTCTTTTGCTTGTGTTAATTGCTGTTGCGTAAGTCATTGTTAAAGAAATTACAAAATACATTTTTAACAAACATTTTAGTGGATGGCCTCTCATAGAACAATAAAAAGCATAAATCAGCCATTAAACCACAAGGAAAAAAATGATATGAAGCCTCAAATACAGTGACTAGTTATTATGTGAGCCTTTTATTTATCCTCCTTTGAAAATTATTATTTTAGGATTAACAAACATTTTCCAAAACTTCTTTTTATATCATATCTTGATGGTGATTAGGTTTACCATAAAAGGTGTCGGTGTTATTGTGATTTAAAAGGAAAATGTTATGTTTTATATCACATACTGTATGCAATTTAAGAGATGACAGAGATAACAACAAGGTAAGTGAAACTGGCATCCTAAACAGTCAGTGTCTGCAGGATGCATTTAAAAAGATGCTCAAATGCATTTCAAACGCAAGTACTTTGATTTAAAACAACCATATTTTACACTGATTCCTGTTCTAATTCTAATGTAATGTGTCTAATAGCATTGACACTTAATGATACAATAATGATTCAAATACCAAGGATTTATTGCCTGTTTGAGGAGTGAGACACTAAAATATGGGACTATATCATGCAATACAGGTGTCATATAATTAGAATATCTTTAAAAGAAGATATGACCTTAACCCCATAGAAAATCTATGGGGTATTGTGAAGAGAAAGATGCAATATGTCAGACCCAACAATGCAGAAGAGCTGAAGGCCACTATCAGAGCAACCTGGGCTCTCATAACACGACTCCATGGATGGAGCCATGAAAAAGGCCGCATTGCTGCCGTAATTCAGGCAAAAGGAGCCCCAACTAAGTATTGAGTACATGCTCATACTTTTCAGTTGGCCAAGATTTCTAAAAATCCTTTCTTTGTATTGGTCTCAAGTAATATTCTAATTTTCCGAGATACTAAATTTAGGGGGTTTCATTATTTGTCAGTCATGATTATCAAAATTAATATAATCAAAAATAAATGTATACATTATACAAGTTTCACTTCTTGAGTGGAATTAGTGAAATAACTTTTCGAAGATAATCTAATTATATGACCAGCACCTACCTGTAAAGCAACCAAACTTAAAAAGCAGACTCATGAAACCCGTCAAACAGCATCTCTAATAATAAAAGAATATTAACACTACATTATCAAACATTCTCAGTTTAGCTTCTCCCAAGACAAATTCAATTACAGACATAAGTATTTAATATAAGTACTTTGTATAAATACATAAGTATTTAATATAAGTACTTTGCGTTTTGATATAAGTATTAGTTTTGCATTTTAGATATTTCATTAGGACAAATCTGGTGAAAAATGTGCACTCATGAAATGCACCGAAGCTGAATATTGTCTTTTATATTATATTACATCATATTTCCAAATACAAAAAAGGTAGGCTACTCCTAAAAGTTTCAAGGAAGAATAAAAATTACAAAGGTGTACTAAAATGTAAAAAAATAAGAATGCAATATAACAGACTGTGAAAGGTATCTGGTTGATTCACTCTTGCTTTTCTTAATGGGGAAAATGCTCTCTCTGTGTAGATGATGGAATTCTGAGAATGAATGAGTCTATAGTCAGCACGACAAGATCTGCTGCTTGAATCCTTTCATCCCTTCAGCTCTTAGTAGCTGCCCTGCCTTGATCTTCCTTCCTTGGCATAGTGTAACCTAGCAACAGCCAATGTTTTGACATTTCACACTATTCATGCCAATTCACAACCGTCTCCTATTCTAATCTATTATTTATTTATTTATTTTGCCTTGTTTTGTTTTAACATTAACACTTACATACAAAAAAAATTAATTATATATATATATATATATATATATATATATATATATACTGTATATATATTCAAATGCAATAAATAAGCAATCTTGGCTGCTTGGGAGTAAGACTCTAAAATATGATATAATTCCATATTATGCAGAGAAAAAGTATTGGGACACTTTAATCCATGCCTTGAAGGTGAATGTTGAAGGTAGCACATGGCACCATATTAAAATCTTCTGTTTTGTGAGGTGTAAACATCCAACACAGTCTCACAACCAATTCTCTGTATTTTACGTTAAATACGTAAGATTTTGCAAAAAATTTATACGAATTAGCCACCTCGTAAAATACGTAAGAATTGTCTTGAGACTGAAACATGTTGCCCAGTCTCCAAGATCATTACCCAATAATCATTTAAATGCACTCAGCACTTGTGTCCAGCTGGAAATATCTTTGATAACTCATCTAGCATTTTAAACGGAGTTAAACATTTTAACATTCATCACTGATTCAGGTGCAGTTAAAGGCAAATTACTACAAATCCTAGCCTTTCTTCTAATTCAAATTCCATCCAAAACACCATCCACCCAAACGCAAGATCTCTTGTAAAAGAAAATGACAGTAGAATGCAAAGTCAGCAAATTGCTGTTTAAACATGTGCTCTTGA
Source organism: Enteromius viviparus (assembly GCA_032353835.1). NCBI lineage: Eukaryota > Metazoa > Chordata > Actinopteri > Cypriniformes > Cyprinidae > Enteromius > Enteromius viviparus. The sequence goes on along the minus strand of JAUCNO010000626.1, from coordinate 9,103,974 downwards.
AAGGCTGCACTTGAAGCAGAAGTTTGCTTAATGCTTTTTTTAAAAGAAGAAACACAAACACTTCACGGCTCTCTGCTTTTGATTTCATGTCCAACTGTTTATTTATGTGTATTTATTTATTTATTTTCATATTTTTTGAAGTACTCTTCTCAAAACAAGATCAATACAGCACAATATGATGTTGGATCCTCTCTCTTTCTGTCTCTCTCTTTACAGAGTAAACTCCTTTCAATAGAAAAGCTCATGAAACATAAACAGGAGTTTTACCAGCATAGCTGTGTTTTTGTAGTGGTAATAAGGGTTTGCTCTTTTAAAAGGCTTCAATATTAATGCATTCAGTGAGATTACACTATTAACTATTAACCTAATGCATCAGACACCTTAATGTGGTTGCATATACAGAACAGGACTTTTTCTATCTTTTTTTTATAAAATAATTTTTTTAATAAAACATTTAAATACATTACACTTCATAAATGCTACGGGTATGAAAGGTCACACTGGAAAACTTTTCACAAATGACCTGTAATAATTTCTTGCCCTGAATGCACATTTGTCCTGTTTCCTGCAGCACTTTAGAGACACAGGCCGAGGCTCAGCACAATCAGAGGGATTTAAAGCCATCATCGAAAAACACTCCATCCTTTGATTGACTCTCTTCCACTGCCCACACATGTAAACGCTCACCGACACACTTAGAAACTGCCTTTTATCCAGGTTGTTCAAAAGCATATGGGATTATTAGTGGAAGGTGAGGTGGAACCATCTGCTGAACAGTTAAGGGACCATTAATGATCTATGTTTAGAAGTGTAGGAGGAAAAATAAGATCCAGTTACCATATCTTACTTCGAGAAGCATTTTAACTGTGGCTGTGTTGATTCTCCCATGTGCTAATTGGTGGAAACCTTCAGGGAGACGTTTTATGAAGGTAAACGCATTGTGTTGCCTTCTTGAGCATCGGTGAACGTTTTCTCCCTTCGTAATAATTGTGTCCTTTCAACCTGATCTCATGGCAATTCGTACATATTTTACGAGGTGGCTATTTCGTACGACCTCACTCATATGAATTCATTCGATTTCTTTGAAATCGTACGTATTTTATGAGTTGCCAATTCATTTTAGACAAATCATACAAAATCGTCGTACGAGTGAGGTCATGCAAATTAGTACAAATTAGCACAAATTTTTCACCTCGTACGAAAACGTCCTTCAGTTGCCCTCAGTGTTATAAGATGAATCTGCTGGAAAGTGTTTAAATATGTAGAAGGTGCTAAAAAATAAACCAATGAACGTGCAGAAAGGGGAAAAAAAAATTCATATCCCACTGACAGGTAATCGATCTTCTTGTAACAATGAAGTATAGGGACTGATTCTCACTATTAACTAATTGCTTACTAGCATGACTAAATATTATAAAGCACCTATTCTGTATGACTTTTTTTTTTACATCCCTAATCCAACCAACACCTGAACTTCACAACTACTTTATTTATAAATGGCAAATTCTAAAGTCACTAATTAATAGTTTGTAAATAGTGAGAATTGGACTTGAGAATTGAAAAAAAAACACATCACTTCAGGGGTTCCTGTCATTAGCATAGAATTAACTGTGCTGTAAAACAGGGGGTCTAGAGAGAAGGCAGCCACAACACAGTATATTTTTTTGTATATATCACAATGAGCTGTTAGTGCTCAGTTCTCAGAAAACAAGACTTCACATCTTCATTTTGATTGTCAAGTGAATGTATCTTTTTTTGTGGATCTTTAGATATTTGTATTGTAAAACAAGGCAACTACACTAAAATTTCACTTACTGAATTCATGATTTGCTCTGAGTTAAAGGGTTAGATACCTTTTTTTTGCGCAAAGAAAACACAAATAACATCATTTAACTTTACCATTTACTTGTAAAAAGAAAAATTCTGTTAACTGGCAACAGTTTGTTCAAAGATAAATGAACATTAAAAAGTGTTTATCTTTACAACAAAATATAAATAAAATAACAGCCTAATGCAAAGCATTTCTGGGAACCAATATATTGCATGAGGAAGTTTTTAATAGTTTTATTCTGTAAAGATAAAGACTTTTATTGTTTAATGTTCATTTATCTTTGAATAAATTGTTGTTTCTGCACCTGGGATCATTTTAGTTGTATTGCTGTCTATTGAGGGTCAGACGGCTCTCTGATATCATATCAAAAATATCTTAATTTGTGTTCTGAAGATGAACGAAAGTCTTACGGGCTTGAAATGACACAAGGGTGAGTAATTAATTACAGAATTGTCTTTTTTGGGTGAACTAACCCTTTAAGACCTTGTTAAGGTTAATTTGTAGATGGCATATTAAGAGTTTTTAGACCTACAGAAACCCTGAATGAAGCTACACAACGCACTCACAGCTGCAATCAGCAGGACAGTGTTTGCAGTGCATCTCTGTGCCTTACACTGTTCAGGACACTGAAATGAGCTTTTGATGAGAGAACAATTCTTTCTCAGAAGCTGTAGCGGAACAGTGCCTGCTCTCTATCTCTTAAAGAACTCTCTGTGCATCTATTCCCTAGCACACATATCTCACTGTTTCCTGTGTGAGTAACTATGTATATTAGAATCAGTGACACTGGAGGACAACTGAGAAAGTTCAACCTGCAGACTGGAATAAAGAATATTCTCATATAATCTGGTTTAGCAACCAGACTGGACCCAAAAAAGGGCCAAAATGGACCATTAGAATAACTGAGAAGATCTACCTGGTCTCATGGCATAAACATACCTTTGATGCACGAAATACGTACCAACAAGGACATATCACTGCAGTTTCCAAAAGAAATGAACACTATAGAGGCAGTAAAACTTCAACAACCTTTAATTGTCGACCTTTGACATAAAGTTTTGAATAAAACGTCATTTTAATTAATAAAACATAATTTTAAGTAATAAAACGTAATGACTTATGACAATGACACTCTTAATATGCTGGGAGATTTGAAAATTGATGCTTTTGAATATTAGCATCACACATATCCAGTTTCATATCTATGGGTTTTAATAGACGGTAGGTTTGTTTAGTAGCTCATGGAGTACGTGCTTGAGAGGCGAGGAGCTCTGGTTCGAATCCCATGTGACTACGGCTTGACAAAAGAGTTCAAATCTGTGTAAAAGGTAAATGATATGGCATGGCTGTATTAACAAATGTGTTTTTATGTCACTTGTAGGAAAAAATGATGAGGACGTTGAAGATCTTGATGAAGATGTTTATTGCAGTATAGCAGTGACAAAGCACATGTAGTACCTTGGGTTCAGTGGAGTCGAATAAACCTAGAACATTCTTCGTTCAATTTTATACAGTTAAAGTTTACTTCCCTTAATGTAAATGAAGTTTACTTTTGTATCAGCTGTGATCTATGTGTCAATCATGTTCTAACACCTCTTTAACTGAGATGGTTCTCAGTGTCCCACACCCGCTTCCATGCTACAATGGGTGACTATTTGCTCAATATGAAATTATCCCAAATGGTCTTCAAACACACTTATCGCCATTTTGGTAGATGAGCATGATCTAACACATATTGTGGAGTGGAATCTGTGTCGAGGCAAACTATAGATTTATACACACTTTTGCATTTATTAACACTTTTGGGTAGGTTAAGGGCTGCATTTGGTGTAGGCCATGTTTCCAACACGACAGAGCCTTCAAGTTTAGCAACAGTCCACATTTCAATTCTGAACTGCCACAATTCATACCTATATCAACATGCCAGGGTTCACACATTGAACTGGTGTGTTAGTGCTGGATTGCTGGACATTTCTCTTTAACTGCGTGCAGTAAGGCATGTAAAAACAGTGCTGCACAAAAATTGCACAGATGTACATATTTTTATGAGACCAGGTTGGAGAGGATTGCTGGTGTCCCCTTACCACAAAGCGTGCTTTGCAGTAACTTCACTAACCACAACATCTCTACAGACGCTACAGAGAACTGAGGCACAAGAGCAGCTTATTACCTCAGACTGAAGCCAATAAATCTCTCACAAACATCTAATGCTGCCTCAGTCTTTATACTGCAATATTTTTGGGACATGCAACATTCTTATCTTTAAATATCACTTATTTTATTAGAGCTTTAACATTTTGCTGTTAAAATGACATAATGGAAACGTTTGTGAACAAAGTCAAATTCCTTCCGCATGTGCAATAATAAAAGGCTAATGCAGATTCACATATCCATAAACACATTGTTTTTGTTTGCCTCAGGTAGTAACTGTTTACAGTGCCATGGGCCACGTGTAAAGACTGTGGCTCGTAAATTTAATTTACCAGTAAACGATTTTTACTCCATTTAGCATTTCTGAAACATGTGGAAGTAACATTAACTAGTAATTAAAGATTACAGTTCATTTGTATTGTCAGAATTGAGACTGTAGGGACTGGACTAGTGTGATGAATTAAAAACATGAGTTCTGTACAGACATGGTAGTGCTTTATTATGATTTGTAACAGTGGGCGGAGTCATCTACTCCTCTACTAGTGGCGGAGGAGTAAGCTTTAGCTGTAAATTCTCGCTGTGATAAATACTTCCTGTTCCTGGATGGGTAGGATTTGACAGGCCGGCCCTCTCATTGCCATGAGAATGAGTGAGTTCTGTCAGAACAGCAAGCTGAAAAACAAAGAAAACAGAGATGAAAAGTGTGGCAATGCAAAGGTAGTAAAACGAAACAAAACTGAACTAAACAAAATTAAACTAAACCAAACTAAAAAAAAAAACTAACAGCAATAATACTAATATACAACAACAATATAAAATTACTTTTTATTATTAAAAAATGTACTTAAAATTGAGCTAGATAGCACAATCCTTCACAACTGTTTGTGCACAGAATTATATACAAATATTAAAGATGCTGCCATAGCGGCAAATAAGTCAAAAGTAACATCGCAAGATAAATAAAGTGTTCAAAACTTCTTAATGTGTCTCCAAGTGTGTTTCCTCTCAGAGTTCTGTAACAACTTTGAAAGAGATTTTCTGAAAACAAGCTGCCATCTATTCCTTTATTTATTTTTAGTATATTTTAAGTAATTTATATGAACACATCTGATAAGGTTTGGTTACATGTTGACAGAGGAACAGGTCAACGTCACATTTTGAGATTCGCGCCTTTTATTGTTTACACTAGGGCTGGGCGATAAAACGATAACGATATGTATCGCGATAGGCAAATGATCGGAATCAATAAAAAATGTGTCCGATAAAACGTTCGATATTTTGTATGTTGATGAAATTGTTGATTTTGAACGAATCTTTAATGTGACTTGGGAAGAACGAGTCATCTCGGGAGTGATTCGATCAGTCTTGCATGCGCATTGCGAAACGTCCTTACTGGAATTAATTCAACAGTTTCGAGTCTTTGGTTTTGAGTCGGTTGTTCATAACGTGACGTGACGGCACCAATGTCTATCAAATTCAGTCAGAGACGGAAAAATAATTGATTAGGTCATCTATCGAGTCGTTCGTTCATCACATGATAACTTAGCTCCATAAGCCAAAAGAATCAGATCAGCGTGCGTGTACAGTACGTATCTACTAGGATAACTAGTGTTAAGGAAAAAACATTTTATTAATTTTTACAAAAAATTAGCGAAATTTACACTGCATCAGTGCCTTATAAAAAAGAATCTAAACGCTACAAAGATATATTCCACTGCCTCCGTTATATATATGTATAACGGAGGCAGTGGAATTATGTTTACTTTTGAATTATCTGAGTTTTTTTCCATGGTTGCTGACATTTCTGTCTTAATATAATACCCGAGGGGAGTATGATCAGAGGAAAGTTAAGTTTAAAATAAAAATGTTTAAATGTTATATATTTTTCTCCTGGTCCTTATTTTAAATGGCTCCTAAAAACATAAATATCGCACACTAATATCGTGATACAGTTTTCAGCCATACTGCCCAGCCCTATATATATATACCAACACCAACAAATTTTGGTTGCATAGTTGCTGAATCATGTCATCCTGTACCGATCTGGGCTGTTTGTAATACTTCTGTTTTTCTCTTCATCGTTGTGCTGAGAAATTAAAAGGTGGATATGTGATTGTTGTGTATTGTGAGTCTCCACTTCAGTAAAGTATGATTACCTAACCATGCAGAGAAATCAGTGCAAGTAGACACCCAATCTTAAAATATTTATAAACCTCCATGGAACCTTTCCATTGCACAAAAGATCATTTTTATAGTGGGATAAAGGATAAAGGATGTTTTATTTTATTATATGTTCACTGAAAGGTTTTATGGGGTCCCAAAAAACCCTTTGGAAGCTTTATTTTTAAAATTGTACTGTAACGAACAATGTTCTACTGGAAATTACTGCTACCAGTACTCTCTGCGGTCAGATTAAGCTCAGATAGTTATATAGTTACTTCTAAAGTGTTTTGAAGTACAAAATGGACAAGTTTAAAGGTGCACTAAGCGATTATTGGCAAATGATGTAGATATTTGGAAGCACCAAAACGCACCCAGGACCTCACCACTATTTTGAAATCTCCACCCCATACGTATATACAATGATGATCACTGAAACAAGTGAAGATGACACACAAGCATATTCAAACAGATAAACTGTGAAACAAAGCAGAATCAACATTACTTGTGAAATGAAGTTAAACAACACAATTCTGGCGTCTCCTTCCAGGCCCACCCGCTCCGGTCATGTTTTGCTTCTCGGATATTTTCCTTTTTTTATCTGCCACCTCTCTGAGATCTGCTAATTCTATCCTGTACACTCAAATTGAGCGCTCTCTTCTCTCTGCCATTACAAGACACGTCCATTTACTGCTAATTGGCTACAAATGTATTTTGGAACTCGGTCAGACACTGTGGTCAAAAGCGTTTTTCAAACGTTACCCCAGTTCACCCAAAAATGAAAATTCTGTCATCAGCATATTTTGAAAAAAGTTTGTAACCAGGCTGTTTTGGGTCATCAGTGACTCCCATAGTATTTTCCCCCCACTATTATGGAAGTCCATAGTGACCAAGACAGCCTGGTTACAAACATTTCCTAAAATATCTTCCTTTGTGTTCAGCAGAACAAAGTAATTCATATAGGTTTGGAACTACTCAAGGGTGAGTAAATGATGACAGAATTTTCATTTTTTGGGTGAACTATTCCTTTAATACACCTTTTAGACATAACATGGAATTATTATCTCCTCACTTCAGTTTAAGACCACTGTATGACTTTTTGATACATATTTATGCATAAATCTCTCTAACATCTCATATGTTTTACAAGCAAATTATTAATTGCATGTAATAAATTAATTTTCATTCTAATTTTAAAAGCTATTTTAGGACTGTGTTTCTGCATATGAAGTCTTGCTGATTGCAACCTACATGATTGCACTGCAAATGAGTGTGCACCAAACCACTGTGTGCATGCCACTTGTTGTAGACTACATGCTGTGTATATGTATGCATATGCGTCTGAATAAAGTATGAGCATTTATTTTGGCACAGTAGGGGTCTACTTGGCGCTGGGTTTGTAATCCATGCCTGTACTTATGCGCCCCATGCTTCTCTCCTTTCATGATAACAGAATATTTGTGTGGTTGGTCAAGAATGTGCCTGCAGGTCAAGAAAAAAAAAAAAAAAAAAAAAAAAAAAAAATATATATATATATATATATATGTCTATATATTTATTGTATTATTGGAGTATGTTTTACAACAAGTAGATATTATTTAAAATATTATTATTTTCAGTATTGTAAAATGGCTTAGTTAAATTGGTAAATGACACTGGCTGTGGTATATTTAAATACATTTATGCACTGCGGTTTCAGACTGACTGACTTACAGTAATTAAATATACATAGAATATGAAAACTTTTCTGTATCACAATGTCCATTTTTTATGATCATGCATCCTTGCTGTAGACATTTCCTTGCAGTTACTCAGCTAACATCTTATAGATTTTGATATTGATTTAATACAGAAACCTTAACAGCATTAGACTTTATTGTCCTTTAATCGTTTATGACCTGGAAGAATTATAATTGAAGATAGATAATAACTGTGCTTTGAAGCTGTCAAACAGGGTCCTTATCTTTCCTTCCAAGCAACAGCTCTCCAATGAGCTCAGCCTGAATTACCATATTAAGTTAAACATGGAGATTTATGCCAATGAGTGTGATTTTATGTATAGTAATGCAAACAAATGGTACAACTGAGCCAGGCTATTGCTATTTAACTTTATCCATGTCAACCATGCTTCCACCCACACTGTCTGTCACATCTCAATGAGAGAAGGCAACATGTAGCCTCTTAATTTAAAAGCAAGGTGGCAGGTATCTACAAGGAACATGCATTCAAAGTTTGCTGTCATGCTTATGCATGCATAACACTGTGCCTGATTTCATAAGTACTCATTTAATTCTTCTTTTTTTTTTGAGCCGAGATCGTCTGTGAAGTGCGCACTCTGAAAGATGTCAACACACCAGTCAGGCGAGCATTAATGATCAGATGTTTTTAATCACATCGCACTTGTCATGAATTACACTCAAAGCAACAGTAAATCAAAACAGAGTCGATTATAACTACCTAAATGACTGAATAAAACACAGTAATGCAATAACACTTTTGTCAAAACACTAAAAGGGGGTGGGGGGGCACTTTGGTTTGTAATAGTGGGAACGAACAGGAAAAATATATTCATTTGTATTGAGTAAACAGAGGTTCAGAAGAGAAAAGCTTATTATCATTCTTTTATCATCACGAAATAAAAAGAAATGACTGGAATGACTTGAACTGCGTAGCATAGCTTTATCAAAGTTAAAGAACAAAGATTACTTCAGGGTGTCTTGAAGCAGCTCTCACATGAGAGGTAAGAGAGATCAGATCTGTGTATACAGCAGTTGCTTGCAGCCGAGCTATGAACAAGTAAAAATCTCATTTTCATTGAGCTACTGTATAATACACTTTGGGTCATCTAACAATGCAAACATTGAACAAAGCTCAATTTGGGTGCCATTAACATGAATTCCACAGAGAAATGGGATAATAGAGCATGTGAGGGGGTCGTTTTATTCCAGCAGTAGAAATAATGAACAGCTGTCTTTTGCAGGTTTGGAGTTGGTGATGTGAGGAGGTGTGTGTGTGTGTGTGTGTGGAGACGTTTTTCAACAGATGAGTCTGCATGGGCTTTAAACTGAAGCTCAAGAATTTAACAATTTGACTGGTTTGAGTGAGGTTGCAACCTAGCATATATTTAATGGCATATATTATGCATGTATGAAAAAAAAAAAGCTTAACTTGTCAGATGGTGGTCACAATAAATTTTCTAAAAAATCTCATAGACGTTTTAGACTAGGTGACTAGGCTAACAAACCACACATATACATACACAGGCTCTATATGCAATTCATTTAGCCTCCTTAAAGACACAGTTCACCCAAAATTTTGTAATTAATTTCACACCCTCACGTTCTTCCAAACCCATAAGACCTTTGTTTACCTTCAGAACACTAATGAAATTATATTTAATTTCAGCAATTTAAGTTTACATCAGATTTTAAAAATAAACGAAAGCAAAGATGACCGTTAAAACTGTGAACTCACTGCAAACCAATGAGTGTATTCCATAACAAAGATGTTATCAGTCACTCAGTATGTAGATTTAATGATGTTAAAAATGTTTAATATTTTTGAATTAGATTATAAACGAATCTATTTCGCAGTGCGCTTTCATAGAGAGCCCGCCCACACACGCTTCTGATTGGCTGTGATGTTTGATTCTGTCAAGTCGCGTGTAGTGTGGATACCCAAACTGCTTGTCGCTGGTATCTTGTCGGGTGTAGTTAGGACACGGTGTTAGTCTTCTAATACAGTGCTTCCCAAAGCTGTCCTGGAGGACCCCTTGCCCTGCACATTTATCGCCCTAATCAGACACACCCAATTTAGTTATTTCAGTCTACTAAACAGGCTGATGAGTGGAATCAGGTGTATTGGTTGAGGGAGACATACAAAATATGCAGGGCAGGGAGTCCTCCAGGACAGGTTTGGGAAGCACTGTTCTAACACATTAATCAAAAATCCAGAATGCTGCTACAAATAGCTTTTATATGTATCTTTCAGAAAAATCATTCTAACAAGATCTGCTTCTCAAGAAACATTTCTTCTTATTAATAATGTCTAAAATAGTTGTGCTGCTTAATATTTTTGTGTATACTTCTTTCTTTTCTGTTTTATGTTTTTATACCTTGGTCAAAAGAACAGTGTTTATTCGAAGTATTAAAGTAAAATTCCGAAGAATAAATGGTCTTGATGGCACTTCTGTGCAAGCCTGTTGGCTGTTATGTCTCCTGTCACAATTGATGAAACACTACAGTTGTTGGTTAAGACATTTAAAAAAGTACTTTGTAGGCTCCTTTTGCTTTTTTCCCTTTGTAGGGCGGTAAAGAAAGAATCCGTGTCATCTCTCAAGATACATTTTTGCTTTTAATAATCTGAGAAGTGATGACTAAGTTGGAGGGCCCGAATGCTCAAACTGATGCAAGTAAGCCACAGCATCTCTCAGGGCAGATAAAATAACTGCTTTCTAATTTTTGGATCATAAATCTGGTCTGTATTTCCACCCAAATACATCTGCTTGGAGCGCTGGACATGATGGGTCCCACCTGCAGCCATTGTTTAAGTGTGTAGTGTGCCATGTGCTGGTGCTGATGACCTGTTTTCTCTGGGCTGGGCGCTCAGGAGACATCAGGAAGCATCTCACCAGATGCAGCCCTGCAGTCCTCCCTCAACTGGCATGTCCTCTCTCACACCCACACCCGCACAATTATAATTAATGTTGGAAAATGCAATTATGAATGTGAGCATGGCTCATTTAACAAACAAACAAGTTCATCTGTAATGTATATTTATGCAGAACAGGGTTAGAGTGAATGCATAAGTGGACTGAGGCTCTGCAAAAGGCTTCTAGAAAAGTTCTCGCCTTCTTCAACTGGTCCGTAACTAGTGACTGAGAGTGTTATATGTAATTTTGCAATGCCGAACCCTCCAAATAAGCTTTGAGATATTCGTCCTGTTCCTGAACCAGACAGTTTATTGATGTTTTTAATGTAAGAAGGTTTGATCTTTACACATAGGCTTTACCCCCCTTTTGTTTCCTTGTGGGATCCAAATTAGATGATAATTGGTCCTCTTTATGTGGGTGCAATTTAAACCATCTACATGCTTACAGGCTTTTATACCCTCCGATGTGCTTTAATGCTTATTGACTTGTGTTTAATATTGTATTGAATGGCCTGCCCTTATTATGTATGTGGGTGGTAAAGAATTATTGCTGATTGCTAGAGTTTAAAACAAATAATTTTAATAAGCTGTGAAATTGCTACAATTTAGAAATAGAAATGGCAGATAATGGCACTGTGGAACTGTACTTTTATGAAGGAGGTAAAGTAGATGACCTCTGTTAACCCTATAATAATTGAAAAAGCTGTTTGGGGCTCATCACCAGGATGTTAAGAGTCATTGCTTTGCTTTAAGCTGAAAATAAGTGAGAAGGTGGAAACGAGTCCCCTTCAGAAGACAAAGTCTATAAAGAAGGGACCATCCTTTATCCAGATTCAACTACAATTTTTTTTTTTTTTAGAAAAATGTGCTCAAGTCAAGATTCTGATACCAAAGTTAAATCTTACTCAATTAATATAAGTTTCGTATCACCACATATGTGACCCTGGACCACAAAACTTAAGTCTTAAGTTGCTGGGGTATACTTGTAGCAATAGCCAAAAATACAGTGTACTGTATGTGTCAAAATTATTGATTTTTCTTTTTTGCAAAAAATCCTTAGGATAGTAAGTAAGGATCATGTTACATTAAGATATTTACTCAATTTATTACCGAAAATATATTAAAACTTAATTTATAAATAGTAATATGCATTGATAAGATAATAAGAACAGTAGAAGAATAAGAAGAAGAACAGTAAACAGTAAACTCTCCTGTGCCCCAAGTGGATGTTGTGCTGTGCGGGTGCATGTTTGCATTGAAATGCTATGTTTGTTTGGCCAAACACTGGTGACTAAGGAACAAGCCATCTAATGCCACAAATACGAGCAAGACTCGGCATGGGTTGCCCACCTAGATGAATATTTAACATTGCGTGCTGTGAGAGACCTGACTGCCACCTCTTGCATTATTTAACACATTCCAGCTTGTTTGTAATGCTCAGGCGTTACCTCACTGCTTTAAGCAGTGCCCGAAATACACCAACACTTAACAACATGGATAAACCCAAACATGTACAGGATGTAACAAAGTTTCCATCTTCTTAACCAGCTTACAATCTTCACTATGAGCAGATCTTAGAGCAGCAACTGTGAAAGTAAGACATAAGATTGACTTTCAGGAAATATATAAATTATATTGTTTTCTAGACTGTAATGGGCTACGTTCACACAGCAGCAGAATACAGTTGTCAGTCCTGAATTTGGGATTTTCTTAACAGGTGTCTTGAAATGTTTCGTTCAATGGAAGTCAAGCCCGTGTTCCTTACCAGTAACCATAACGAGTCCACAAAGAACTGACGTAGACGGACGTAATTTATACGACTGCCCCGTTCGCCCATGCCTAAAACCGCCACTGCACATATGAAAGCACGTAGCACACGATAGACGCCTGTTTGTGCGGCAGAGCTGCTCTCGCTCAGTGTATGACGTGATAGACATCTAGTTGTCCAGTCCTGTTCCGTTCACACAGCGTGTGTGTTCCGAAATCATGGAGGGGTCTACAATTTTCAGCATAGGCGCATTTCCGCTGTGAGAGAAAAATCCGGAAATCACATTCTATGATTTATTTGGGAATTACTGTGTCAAATAAGGATTTGATCACTTGCCTATCAGCCAGATTTCTGACCCTCAAAGATCTGATATTTTGCGCTTTTAAATACTCCAGCTACACTCTGCTCATTATTCTAAATTAGTAGCACCTGTTTGAGGTCATTAGCTGTCATAAAGACACCTGTGCACCCCACAATCAGCTAAAGTCTAATTCGAAACAAAGAGCTGTCAAAAGACACAAGAGACAAAATTGTAAAGGGGTCATCCGGTGCCACATGCACTTTTGCAAGTTCTTTGTACTGAAATGTGTGTTGGGGTGTGTGTACATACACAACCACCCTACAATGATAAAGATCCACCCAGTAGTTTTCTTTAAAATTAATAAAAATAAGTTGCCCCTTCTGAAATCAAGCCATTCTCAAAAGCATGTCGGTGTGGCGTCACAGACTGAACTGGTGTCTTACCTCAGACCCGCCCTTAGTGAGCCGCCATCAGACCAAGACGCAGAGATTTCTAAGCGATTGAGGTGTTTTTTTATGTGGAATGTATTAATGAACATAGCAGTAGTCATTTACCCTGACATCTGAGTGACTAAAGACGCAGTGGAGTAACGTTACATTTAGTTCTGAAGGGAAACGCACCCTTGATCAACCGAAATGCGTTTATGTTCATGTGAATCATTCATGATCCAGCCTCACCTACAGAAGCAGTGAGTATAATGTCTTTTAATTAATCTTTGCAAATTGCCTTTCCTAATAATGTGCTAATTAGGAAGTTTCGCTATGAATACGGCTAAAATCCTCCGAAAGTGCCTCGGCAAATCTTTGGAGGGAGCTGAAACTCCATGTTGCTCAGCAACAGCCCTAAAACCTGACAGATCTAGAGAAGATCTGTATGGAGGAGTGGGCCAAAATCCCTCCTGCAGCGTGTGCAAACCTGGTGAAGAACTACAGGAACCGTTTAACCTCTATAATTGTTAGCAAAGGCTTCTGAACCAAATATAAAAAAAAAAAATTGACTCAAATGATCAAATACTTATTTGAGGCAGTAATTCCCAAATAAATTGTTGAAAAATCATACAATGTGATTTCCGGATTTTTCTTTCTAGATGCTGACTTACAGTGGAAATGTACCTACTGTATGCTGCAAATTGGAGACCCAAGACCAAGTCTTTTATTGAAATGATTCACTAGATTTCCCTTTTAAATGTACATTGTTTCCTTTGACTACACTAAACTGGCCTTGTATGAACCGTATTCCGAGCTTTAACACTGATGTGATGTGTTTTTGTATGTTTAGAGTGATGGAAGACATTAGGCGTGCTAAAGGAGAGGTAGAAAGGTCTTTCTACAACATTGACAAGAAGAAGAAATCTGCATCCACAACAGGAGTGCGTTTCATACACATGAAGACATATAAAGTCAGTGCCGAACCACAGTACAAGCCTAAACCTAATTTTTCTCCCTCTTTATCTCTAGAGTGAGCCAGTGGGAGAAAACATTCGCATGTTACGGAGACCTCAGCGCAGACCTCAGCAGAAGAGACACGCGTATCAGACCCGCTCGACTCGAGAAAGGAGACGCAGCACAAGTGTGCTCTCATACACCCATGACCAGGAAAGTGTGGCAGAGTCCGACAGTGAAGTGGAGGTAAGAAGACAGTGTTAATCGTTTTTTTTACACTATATATTTTTTGTTTAAACAGTGCTTAATTAAATATTAAATCATGTTTGTGAATGTGTGCACCCAGCAGGAGGAGGAGCAGAATGAGAACACTGAAGTGTCCTCTGATGGTGAAGCTCAGTGGGAGAATGACAGTAGCTCCAGGTTCATACCCAATCACAATATTTAACATTTTAAACAATCCCCCAGTTTCACAGACAAGGCTTAAGCTAGTCCCAGACTAAAATGCATGTTTGAGCTGTCTCGGATGAAGATATCTTGCTCTGACATATCTTAAAACATGTCAGTGTCATCATTCTGTGTTAAGATGCACACCTGTAATATTTTCATGTAAGGCATTTTTGTAAAAGTTGCTTAAATATCTTAATTTAACTAATGCCTAGTCCTGGCTTAAGCTAAGCCACGTTTGTGAAACCGGGCCAATATCCCCAAAGAGCCTCCAAACCAGAGGTAAAAATAAAAACACACATTCTGAAAACTGTAGAAGCTTGAAAGGCCACATCTTATACACATCCTCTTTTTTTTACATATATAGTTTATTAAAATTAAAATTGGTATTAAGGAAAAATAGGACCCCTTTTACACTTCTAGCCAAAACTAACCGAACACAACACTAAACCAACAAATCAGTCGCTTCAAGATAATGTAGAAAAAAAAACAACAACAGAGGATTAACACAGACAAACATATGTGCTTAAACCTATTAGGAATACCTCTGTCACATGGAAGGAAATACTTCATTGTTCGAATGAAAACATACACACTTATCAGGAAGTAGAATAAATGTCAGTATATCAAATCACAGAGACACACTTTTACAGAAAGGGGATGAATAAACAAACATCAGGGGCCTCAAAACATGAATTTAAGGAAGATATGCTTTACTTGACCTCTAGATGCTGTGATAGACAAATCAGAATCCAATATTACTGAGAGATATCCTGCTCATGGATATTTACTTACTACATGCCTAAAAACCTTCTAAATTGTTTATTAAAATAGCATAATCTGCACAGGTGAAGCAGACCTGACTCACATGATTTGGACGTGTCCCACACTTACTGCCAATTGGTCAACTATATCTCAAGCCATGTGCTAAATTTATAATATTGTGTGTTTCAGATGATGAATCAAATCTGACTCAGAGACTACTAACTAACATGATTGCCTTTGCATCCTTATTGGCCCGCAAAAGAGTTTTATTACATTAGAAATTTACAAATCCACTTAAAGCATCATATTGGGTTCAGAATTTGATATTATACTTACACTTAGAAAATATTAAATATTTAGTTTTTTTTTAATTCTCATATTTAAAATCTCTATAATACCTGATTGTGCTGGTTTTAAATCTATCCATCCATCCATCCATCCATCTATAATATATATATATAGTAGCATATTAGCTCATTAAGGGAAATGTACATAAATAATTACTATTAATTATTTCTATCAGCTGCCTGTAGCAGAATTCTGAATCTGTTGATTCAGCGAACATATAATATAAGTTCATATTCACTCTAAGAAGCGATATTTTCGTGGCCACAGAAAATTACCTTCTTATAGTATCACTGCATAGAGCATGTAGCAAGGGTCAAAATCGTTAAGGGACATTAATTTGCAAGGCAGAATCAGTAAGTAATTTCTGCAAAGGTTTTATTAAATCTACGTTAACTCACATAACTGAACACACAAGTGTAAATACACTCACACGTGGGAGAAAGTGCAAAGGCTTATTTGAAAGGCTTCAAAAAGCCAAAATTGGATACTTCCCCCAGAAGGCAACTAACACTTCAGGAAGGCAAAACAGGCGTCTGACTCCATGGCAACCAACCGTGAGATATATATACATATACATCAAGATCTTTGAACATTTTATCTTTTCAACATTTTCATTGCACTATTTAATTTTAAATTCTAATATCATTACTGCTATCATAATTATTATTTATTATATGCACTGCAGTTTGTTCTGGGTTGGTAAATAATAGCATTTGTCTTTGCAATAAAAAAACAATAACATAATCTGTACATTTAAAATAAATATTCTAGTGAAACAGGACCCAGGGAAAAAAGAGAGCCAGGCCAACATGATGTAATATTATAGCCTACTTCAAAATAACAGCCCAAAGCTCAAAGAAACTGAAAGCCTGAAATACTGGAAGTGAAGGCTTTGTCTAAGACAGTGGTTCCCAATCTTTTTTAACTCACGGCCCACACAGCCAAATACATATGTTTCCACGGCCCACCTCAAAAGAATGGAGACGATGCCGCTTTTTGTGTCGGGTTAACTAAGTACTCGGAAGCAAGGCTGTTTATTGTCTTTATTGAATACACTGATAATGTATTGATTAAACAGAAAATATACATAACGGATCTGCAAACTAGACATTTTTAATTATATTTACAATATTACAATTTCTATTAATAATAATTGGCGGCCCCCCCCCTGCAATACCGTTGAAAACCACTGGTCCGGCCCACAGGTTGAAAACCACTGGTCTAAGATAATAAAGCAGGTTGCTTCATGATTGCTTCACCTGCTGACTTAAAAAAATATCAATTCATGATGAATTACTCTGTTCCATCATGATAATGCAAATATAATCGCTAGATAAGGATAAATCCCTAAAGTCCCTAATATGTCAAAGTGACACTAAAAGTTAAGGGCGAGGTATAGGGCCTTATAAAGATGTCCCACGTATAAATTCTAATTTAATAATAATTTTATATTTTATTTTATTAAACCACACATCTCATCAGAGCATCTTCCTTTATTTGTATTTATTTTGAATGTGGTAAACAATGCAGAAATCAGGCTTGGGTCACATTATTTGGCTCTATTAATATCCTGTACAGTCGATTACAATCATGGCAGTTTAGTATTAAAGGAGTCATTTACACCAGAACAAAAGATTTATGGGTTTCAGGTCCGAAAACTTCATCTGGAGGGTCAGCTAACATTATTTTCCACCTATAAGATTGTGTTTTCTTATTGTCTTCACCTTAAACCAGCCCAAACCGATACTCACTCCCTAGAATAATGCAAAAAACGGTAATTATTATTGTACAACGTAACAGAAACTACGCTATATTGGTGTGCGCGTGTCCTAGCTTAGCTATCCCTCTCATAGATATGCCTTCTAGCCTCACCTTACAACAGCGCATGCGCAGGTAAATGCAGGTGTTACTGAAATCCGACCATGAGGATTGACAAAATATTTGCTGTTGTCATTTCTTAGTGCCTATTGAACCGGCACAGCATGACCACTATGTTGGACCCACCAGCAGAGTAAAAAGCTGTGCGCACCCGGATGTGCGGAATGCGGAAAAAGAAGTGTGCTTATATTTCTTATTAGTCATGTTAAGTGGCCTAAATTTGATATGGTTAATGCAACAAAAGGCGCAAATACATTTCTTAGTTTCACTAAGAACTTCAATCTAAGCAGTTCAAATGAATACATTTTACTAACCACCGTGCACCAGACGTTCTTACAGTTGGCCAGGTGGGGCTTATAGGCTAACACGCAAAACAATGAACAAGAGCAAGTATGCCTAACCCTGTAGTCTCATAAGCTAGGTTCAAGATCCAAAGCCTAAATAAAGATGAAAAAAGACTAAATACATACCCAGTAACTGAGGTGCCTGTCAACACTAGAAGTAAAGCGTTAGTCTTTTGAAACGTCATTATTCTTCAGTTGTCCTTGTTAACTTCGTGGACTGAATGTCAAACAGGCCGCAAGAAAACGCCAGTGCAGTTAAACTGGTTTTAATCTGTCTTAACTTGATCACGGTTGAATTACTGGTTCTGTGAAGTTCTTTAAGCGAGCCATTGAATGCAGACGCAAACAAATTCAACGTGGTCTGCGTTACACATCGTGTGTCCTTTGAACGGGCTGGATGACGTAACGTTACCTGGACACTCATGCCACACCCAGGTAAATGGCTTTTGTACCCCAGTGTGGTTGAATAGCCTATGCAGCTGCTAAAGCCACATTAAAAGAGAGTGATTTTAGAGAAAATATGTCAAAAAAGGTTGTCCGCGACTTCATATATTTATGCCCTTGCCTCGTTACCTTTTACCAGTTACCTCGTAAATGGAACGTTTTTTTCTTCTTCTGTGCCTTTGGATTAATATTGATAAATAAAGAATATTTTTTTTTGCCGAATATATTTTTTGGCTGCTATAGGTCTGTCATGGATAAATAAATGGGAACAAAACTGCCAATAGCTGGCAGCAAGTCCCTGCTTTAATAAATGATATATCAAATCGTTCAAAGCAAACGATTTGTTCAAAACGACTAATTCCATTAAAAACGAAACAAGTGCTTGCCTCCCAGTGTTTATTAATATTAGGGAGAGTGGATAGTAGGCTATACACATGTGACGTAGAGAATGAGTCCATCTCGGACGGTTCACTCGATTCTTTCTAAAACAGATTCATTCTACTGCTTGGATTATAATGACATTTAGATAATATAGGCTTAAGGAAGAAAAAAAACTATATATATATATTCTTCTTTCTTCTTCATATTTTTTCATAAATTCATTAATTTAGACTAATAAAGTAGTTAAGCAGTGTTATGAATGTTGCACTATAACCCCGAGTTAACATTAAAAAACTGATTCTTAAAAGAATTATTGTTTTTTTTTTATGTTTTTTGTTTTGTTTTGTTGATAAACCTTTCTGTCAAAGCAGTTAGAGACGTTTGTGTAAGGCAGTTTGTCATCTCTCAAATGAGCCATTGTCTAATATAATGACTATAAAGTTAGGTAATAAAAAATGTGCTGAAAAAAAGCATGCATTTCGGCATACAACTATGGATTGGCTACTAGCAGGCAGGGCCGGCCCTGGCCAATTTGCTGCCCTAGGCGAGATTTTACCTGGTGCCCCTTGCCTTACAGCCCATTCCACCAATAATCATTGTGTTCAAACATTCACACAGACACTGCATAGCTTTGTCTTGTTTTTATATTTATTGAAAACATGCCAATTAATCTGTACAACCACACCGCTGATCTATATATAATGAGTGGATTGCAGTTATTTAGGAATTATTCAACACGAAAGTATTAGTTTTAGAAATGTATTTGAATATAATAATACAATAGCCACTGCTGCTCTATGTGGTACTGAAATGAAAAGCTTACATGCATCTTCTTGAAATAATGCTTTATGTTTGTATGTAATTAGTCAGTTATTTCTCTGATTAAATTATGATGTGTGTAATATTTTTAATGTCTCGATTAATTATGTCATTGTTGAAACTGGCGCTTCCCAGGCACACAACGTCATAAGATGTTGATATTTGGTTACATTTTGGTTGCGACATCAGGTGACCAAAGTTGAACGCAAATTAAATGTCCTGTAATGTCAATGTTAAATCCAACATCTGTCCGATATATGATATCACGTCCAACTCCATTGTGCCAGTGCCGAAACACTCTAGCCCAAAATACCTGAACAACCACCGCCCTGTAGCACTCACACCCATCATCATGAAGTGCTTCGAACGGTTAGTCTTGGGACATCTAAAGGAATCTCTCCCACCTACTCTGGATCCACAACAGTTTGCTTATCGTAGTAATAGGAGCACAGAGGATGCAGTCTCCATAGTGCTGCACTCTGTACTCACACACCTGAACAATAAAAACACTTATGCACGAGTGCTGTTTGTTGACTTCAGCTCAGCATTGTTAATAACTAAACTTAGAGACCTGGACATAAATACCTCATTTTGCAACTGGATTTTGGACTTTCTGACCAACAGACCTCAGCATGTCAGGTCAGGCCACATCTGCTCCACTATGATCACACTCAACACTGGTGTAGCACAGGGCTGTGTGCTGACCCCTTCCTCTACTCCATCTTCACCTGCAGACCTGTACATGGATCCAACTCCATCATCAAGTTTGCAGAAGATACTACGATGATCGGTCTCATCAGCAACAATGATGAGACTGCCTACAAGGAGGAGGTCCAGCATCAGGCCACGTGGTGCACAAACAATAACCTGATCCTTAACACCACCAAGACCAAGGAGCTTATTTTGGACTTCAGGAAGAAGAGAAGAGGTTCACATGATCCCATCCACATTAACAGGATGGCTGTTGAGCCTGTGTTAAGTTCCTGGGGACCCACATCTCGGAGTACCTGACCTGGACCACCAACACCTCCAGCCTGGTCAAGAAGGCTCATCAGCACCTGCTTCTCTTGAGAACACTAAAGAAGAACCGGCTGTCCTCAGTCATCCTGGTGAACTTCTATCGCTGCACAATAGAGAGCATCCTCACCAACTGTGTCACAGTGTGGTATGGGAGCTGCTCTGTTGCTGATCGTAAGGCACTTCAGCGGGTGGTGAAAACTGCCCAGGGCATCACAGGGACTCCACTTCCAACTATTGAGGACATCCAGAGGAAACACTATCTGTGTGGAGCATGCAGTATTCTTAAGGACTCCCCTCAACCTGCCCACAGACAGTTTTCTCTCCTGCTGGAACTACAGACATTTTAGAGTAGGCCAAAATAAAGTTTGTTCACAAATTTTACCTCATCTAGTTTAATATTATCATCATTCATTGCATACTTCTATCTCTTTCTTTGTCCCGTTTTTCTTCTTCTTCTCTTTTTTCTTCCCTGGGCACCAGAGGGCCTCAGCCTTTTTGACATTATGATAGATGTTCACTGATAAATTGTCACTATCAGGTAACCGAAGAATGTGAAAGTGGCTGCACAAGAAAAGATGAGTATATATTATTATATAGTGTGTATATATATAGAGAGAGAGAGTATATATATTTCTATTTAAAATTATAGCATATCTCCGACGGGAGCTCTAGAGGGCGCTCTTGCAGCGCGCGGCGCTCTACACTCGGCTCTGTCGGCAGGTTTGTTGACAACACGAGGAAGACACAAAACGAAACCAAAACTAAACAGAACAAAATACGTGACACATAACCACTTCAACGCTTGTGATAAACATAAAATGTTTAAATGTGTTCCAGACTAAAAGGGTTTTTAAAAATAGTATGGATATCTTATGAAATTCGTTTAGTTGGTTAGGCGTATATGTGCCTTGTTAATGAAATAGCATTGTGCTTGTTAAGAAACAGAAGGCTTGTTGCGGAAATGATGTTTGTTCCAGTAGTATTTGTAAGATTAATAAAGTCTTCCTGACAGAAACAGGTGGTTGAGAATTGCAGCATGTTAATGGCATGGAACTACAGTACTTTTGCTTTGTATATTAAAAGATATGACATTGGGTTTAAATTGAAATGAAACCGGGTTTGTTTTAATGTACAATTTCTTCGGTGGTCTTACAGCTGGTGGCACATAATGAGACATCAGGCCGCATGAGAATTCATAATCCTTCAAACGCGCAACACTTCTTTTTTCAGTTTTAGTACTTTCTCTCCTCGACCCTATAACCACTACCTTAGAAGCTGCTTCTAAACGAAAAAAGAAATTTAATGTAAAAAAAAAAAATAACACGCCTAAAATGTAGTTTAGATCCAAACACATAAAAGAGAACAGTAAACAAGCTTCAAATAACAAAAACATACATACCCTATTATTGACAAGCCAGCCAAGACAGGAAGAAGGGTATTAGCATATTTAAATATGTAGGGATAAAACGCTATCACACGGTTTTTCATGATTCCTGATTTAGGTTTTGCGCCTCGAAGAGCTGAAGTCTGATAGCGAACAGGAAAAGGTAACGTTAGTGGGTGGAGTGTTATTGAGACATATTTAAAACAGAGAGTGTAAAGCACTGTGGACGGTTCCGGCTACACTGGTAGAGATAGGTGAAATCGATACTGTTTTGAATATATAAAGAGCAACGCTTTATAGATCACAGGGTTTGAAGGGTTTGAACTTTGGGAGGTTGATGTTCTTTTTTAAAAAAGAAGCATTATATGCACAGAGGACAATTTCTCTCGAATTACTCTCAACCCAGCAAACACAACAACGTTGTAAAACTTTCACGTTGTGAAAAGTTTGTGATAACGTTGTTTTCCTACGTATTGTAGCACCCTTGGTAAATCTGAGCAAAGGTGGCTGTGAAAATAAATCTCCATTGTTTATCCTTTTGATCTTGCTTTCAAGTAATTCACAAAATTTTAATCTGTCATTGAAGTCAAGTCAAATCACTTTTATTTATATTTATTTTATTGTTATTTTATTTAACAATACACCTTGTAGCAAAGCACTGAACATGATCAAGTAGGAAAACAGAGTGATGGTAATGTATAATAACCAGACTAAACTTTATTTATCAAATGCAGAGACGGTCTCTGTAGTCAAGACGACGATAATCACTAGAAATGAGGTTTCTCCAACTAAGCAAGCCAGAGGCGACAGCGACAAGGAACCAAAACCCCATCCATGAGAGAATGTGGGGGAAAAACCTTGGGAGAACCAGGCTTAGTTGGGTCCAGTTCTTCTCTGGCTGACGCCCAGCACCAATTTTAAACACATGTTAGATTGTGTAAGGATTTAGATTAGACTTGAAGTAAAACAATTGAAAATTATGAAATAAATGTTTTTCTCCCATACATGTTGGCCACAATTATTGGCACCCAATTATTGCTACATCTTTTTCCCAAGATAACAGCTCTGAGTTTTCTCCTGTAACGCCTGAAAAGTTTGGAGAACACCTGATAAGAGAAAAGAGACCATTCCTTCATCCAGAATCTCTCCAGACCCTTTAGATTACCAGCTCCATGTTGGTTCTCCTCTTTACTTCACCTCACTCAGTGTTCAGGTCAGAGGACAGGACGGCATGGCAATTTTGTGATCAGTGACTAATTCTTGTGTTTATTTTGATATTTGTTTTGGATTATTGTCCCAATGGAAGACCCAACAATGGCCCATTATAAGATTTCTAACAAAGTTAGTGAATTATTGATTTTTATCTGTTGGTATTTGAATCGTTGAATACATTCATACTTCACTTAATAAATTTCATCAATCTGTTGAGATTTCCACACTGAGTTAAAACGGACAGTTTACCCAAAACTAAATCTGGGAGAAGTAATCTTTTAAACTGATATACAAATAAACGGCTTCACAGGGGAAAAATTAGCTCAACACAATGCAACTTAAGGAAACAATTTGTTTTCCTGCACATCACAAATCAAACACATAAACGCACTGCAAATACTCACAATGCGACCAAATACATAAATGCAATGTATATACTTGCAACTTGATCAAATACAGACACGTACTGCAAATACTCACAACGCAACCAATTACCAAAACCATTTGTTTAACCATTTTTGTGCAAATACCATGTTTAAACTATTAACCTGCAGTGCATGGAGTCCAAACAAGTTGTTGTTCTGGTTTTATTTTAACACCCAAGTGTTGTATTGTAACAAAAAAGGGTTATAAAGCACATACATTAAAAAGCACATGACTAAAATCCAGAGTGATGGAAATCTCACAAATATACAAAATATTCAGAATTAACATTCAGAATTTGTTATTTACAGCAAAACAGTCCCAGCATTATTTTACATTCTAGCTTTGCATCATGTTTATTTCGACTGATTGGAAATCAGTCGTTCAAATCTTTCAGCATCATTATGCAGAACACCATTTTTAGCCTTCTCTTTTTTTTTTGCAAAAGTAGTCAAAGCCATCAAATTTCCGGCAATAAAACTGAAACAATCCCAGATCCAGAAATGTAGCGAAAACATCAGTAAAACAGTCCATGTGACATCTTGTGCATAAACTTTCCTTTTTGAGACGCCAGGATAATACTTTTTTGCTCAAAGAAAACAAAAATAACTACCATTCCTCTCCCCTGACTTACGTCTTCCACCATTTAGAGAGTATAACTGTCAAATACTATAAACCGTGTGTATGCGCTGCATTATAATTCTCTCTAAAACGGTGGAAGTCAGGAGAGAAGAATGGTACAGTTGAATTATTTTTTATTTTTATAAGTTATTTTTGTTTTCTTTGCACAAAACATTTGTCTTAAAACTGAAGTTGAGCCACTGATGTCTTCTGGACCATTTTACCTGTGTTTTTACTACGTTTCTGGATCTGGATCATTTCAGTTGTATTGCTGTCTATGAAGGGTCAGAAGTCTCTCTGATATCATTAAAAATGTCTTAATTTGTGTTCTGAAGATGAACGAAGGTCTTATGGGTTTAGAACGACATGAGGGTGAGTAATTAACGACAGAATTTTAATTTTTGGGTGAACTAACTCTTTAAGAGCAGCATTACACATGTGGATGTATACCCTGAGGAAAAACCATATTTGGCCATAGGTTTTGCCAGTCAATCAGTAACATCAGGTACATTTCCATATAACCCTGGCAGGTGTTTTCAATGACATTTAAAGTGAATAAATATATATGTCTCAGTTCACAGTTATTACGGGTTTGGACGAACTGCGGCATAGTTTTTAATAACTTGTGAGAAGCGAATGATTTTGACTTCATTTGTGCGAGCTTTAAAGTCTTGCCACAGGTATTCTGGTGAGAGTACCTTGCTGGGTTTGTTATACAGGAAGTACTTGTTTAAATGAGACTCCTCCTGCCAGGCCGCCTCGATGGATTTAGCTGCATC
>JAUCNO010000626.1:9054587-9078766 GCA_032353835.1 Enteromius viviparus | reverse complement strand
TCTCCTGGTCCTTATTTTAAATGGGTCCTAAAAACATCGATAATTATCGATATCGACCGATATGAAACACTGATATCGTGATACAGTTTTCAGCCATATCGCCCTAGTTTACACTTGGCATTAAATGACATGACCGCGAGAAAATTATGATGGGATTTCTTATTTTAGGTTAAACTATCACTTAACATGCTTTTTCAGCAGCAGATTATCTTATCTGTTGGTGCTGCCCATTAGAAGTTATTGCACCATGCAGTCCGATATCCAGCAAAAACTTTAACACAGACTCTCACCAACCCCCAATCATTAGCAGCATTAGCCTGTCCAGAGTCATTCATTAATGTGTATATTTTCAGCAGGGACCTCGTTACAGCCTGAGCAATCAATGCGCATTTAACGAAACAGCATGAATCAAACAGCATAATCCATCCTCCTCTCTCCAGCCTCACTTTGAAGCCCTCCTTCGCATCTTTATCTTCTCCTTCCCTCTCTGATCGCACTCAGAATTTCCTTTCCTCATTCCCAATCACTCCCTCTCTAATCAGTCCCTTTCTTTCTGTGGGCAAACCAACTTTTCAGCATTAAATCCATTTCAATTCACTCATTTTGTGTCTCCTTCGTTCTCCTGCTGTTTATTAGCAGCCTTCAAAACAGACTGCCATTTATAAGCCATAGTTCTATTCCTCAGTCAAGCTTATTTTCATTTTTCCTTCGCTTCCCTATCTAAACCGGACACCTGCTAAGCAGAGGCTACGGAGAGTGACGGATAAAAGCAAATAGAAACACGGAAAGCACGTCAGTGCCTAATCATCGCCTCTGTCACCGCAGTGGCTTTATTATTAGCCCCACACTGTTAGCAAACAAGCTAAACACAGAGTAAGAAGTCTGGGCACGTCTAATACCAGTTACAGTCTCTCTATCATACTTTACTATGAGCAATTTTCCACACTGCTAACCAGGGTTGATGCTTCTCAAAAAGCCTAGCCTTAGATACTATGGCAACCATGTTTTATTTTCATTTTTACTGCATCTATAGGATAAACTATATGGTTGTTGACTGCTTGTTAAAAAAATGTTGTGTCACTTTTACAGGATATGACCCTGGAGAACAAAACCACTCACAAGTAGAACAGGTATATTTGTTGCAATAGCCAGCAATACATTGTATGGATCAAAATGAAAGATTTTTCTTTTATGCAGAAAATCATTAGGATATTAAGAAAATATAATTTTCCATGAAGATATTCTGTAAATGTCTTACTATAAATATATCAACTTAATTTTTTTTGATTACTAATATGCATTACTAAAGACTAATTTGGACACCTTTAGCGGCGATTTTTTCTATTTTTAGATTTTTAGATTTTTAAGCAGCCTCAGATTAAATTTTTTTTGAAATAGTTGTCTGTTGACCAAATATTGTCGAATACAATACATCAAACCATACATCAATGGAATGCTTATTTATTTAGCTTTCAGACGATTGTTAAATCTAAAATTTTAAATGGACCCTTATGACAGGTTTTGTGGTCGAAGATTACAGACTAGGGAGTTTAAATATACAGGAACGATGATAATATGAATATTGAAATATTGAAATATCATAATTATGTTAATTGGGGGTGCCACAATATACCAGTAATGGCAATATTTAAAAAAATAATAGTACATATAAGACAGTTCAACACTTAATAATCTAGAGTCAGAGCCATTATGGAGCACTAAACTCTTCACATGTAATTTGTATCATTCATACTCGACACTCGACACACAGAAAGTCCAAAAGAAAGACTTATAGTAGTAATAGAACTCATGATGTTCCAGCAAATCTCTGTAGGCATTCAGCTCTCGCTGTAGAAAGGTAAAATGCAGAAAGTAATGTTTTATCTGATGAAACATGAAGACAAACAACACACAAATGCAACAGTGTATGGTTTATCTTTGTCCCTCTAAAGCCATCTTAGGTATTTTTTTAAGGACATGTATTAATAAGATACTGCAAAGCCACTGTATAGATTCCCATAAAATAATTTCTGCAACTTTCTGTGAAAAGAATCAGTTCACAAATGGATAGCATTTTAGTCACATCTCTATAGTGTAATTGTTCCTTTTATTAAAAAAAACCCAAAACAAACAAAAAACATGAATTTGACTAATGTCGTGGTTTATTTCTTTATTTATCAAGATTTCTATATGTATATTGTGATATATCATTGTAGCCTACCTTTGTGTGGCCACAATAATTATGCAGTAAAAAATCTGATATCTTGACAGACTCAAATCTGTACATCTGTTCATGTGATGTACTCTGAGTGTGTTCACTTTTAATGACTTCTCATGGTGAGTCATACATGGAGGCGATGTATGAAAAGTTCGCCTTTGTGTGAAAACTGTGGTGTATGATTTAATTAGATTAGTGGAGAGCTGTCAAAGTGTTAGTTATGAAAAAGGACACACTTTGTGCTATGCTGTGTGCAATAGTGCCTACTGTAAAACCCATATATGGATAAGGGCAAAAAGAGAGTCTGAAGGTTTATTCACAATAAGAACTATGTGACAAAGCGAGCAATTTTCCAAAAGCACATAGACATCGAGCTGTTGATATTGTGCCCGACTACAAGGAAGATAATACATCTGATAGGTTACTGTGTTCTACCACGTTCTCTAACAAGAGATTGATTGCAACTCATTTTTGTGACCATATTATAGAACTATGTATTCTATGTATTCAACTATGTACTTTTTATTATGCGGCAGGTAAACCTTTTCTTTCATTCACTGTCTGGTTTGACAGGTCATTGTATTTGGCCCTGGGATGAATGAGTGACTCCTGACAGAAACACAAAAAAAGACTTCTTTTTCAAAGTGATTGAAAGTCTAATGTGTTTTGAATGACATGAGAGTGAGCGACTGATAACAGAATATACATTTCTGGGGGAACTATTCTCCTTTACGTTGCAGGGGGTAGATTGGGAGAGAGAAGGGTGACAGGATCAGGAAAGTTTCACGAGCGGAGACACACAACGTTGCTACATGTAAGTGCACCACCCACGAGACTCCGTCAGCACCAATGCTGTATCCTTAGATACGGTTTAAAGCTTACACCATGTCTACGCCGAACACGAAAGTTGCTGCAACTGCTAAATTCTGGACACTGGATGCGACTAAGCAACCAATGAAAATTTATTGAAATGTGTGTCAATGTCATAAATAGAACGTGTCAGCAGTTTTCTGTCAGGATTGGTTGCATCACATCGCATCAAGAGCATAATTCCATAAAAGCGCAGATGGGAGGGAAAAAATCTGTGGGTGATTTACTAACAATGCAAACATTAAAGAACACATAAATAGCCAGATCCATAATGACCAGTGTGATCTACCAAGAGCAGTGCAAATAACCCCCTACTTTAAAACATTAAATAATTTAGCAAATACCAGATTATTGACTAACTCAAATGTTAGTACATCAAGTTGCATGATTCATTTCAATACTGTCCTCCCATTAATTCTGTGTCTGAAAGCAAACTGTAAATCTGGCCTGAGATGTCTTAACAGATTATTAAGTCTCATTCTGATGATTTTTATCAGTCAAAAAATATAGTCTATCAAATCCCTCTTTTTCTCCTCCCTTATTCTGTCCTTTCTCTTCTCTTGTCCGACTAAATCTTTTCCTTCTAATTCATTCATTCCCTCCACCATTTCATTGCTCCTGCACTTTCAATATCATTCCCTTTTTTCTCCCTACTGCACGCTTGTCTCATCTCTCCACATACATCTCTTCTTCCAGTGGCTTCAACCTTCTTTCTCGCCTTCTTCCTGAAACTGCTGCACTGAAGGGAAATGGACCGACTGGGACCTCAAAGAGAGCAATCAAAGCTCAGCACTGACAAAGCATAAGAGAAACCCTGACAACCTCCCACACACACACACGCACATTTCAGAAGGACTATAAAACAAGGCACACACAAACATTTGAACAACACACATCTTTCGTTTCCTCCCAGGTCCAAATCAAATGTTCCGGTAAGCTTAATCAGCAAGTCCAGAACGTTTAGACCGCACTTGCATACTCTCACACACATACGCTAGTGCTGATGGAATCACGACGGGAGTTTATTGTTAGTGCCTGCTTGACAGCCTTCTCATTAATGCTTTAACCCTTTGGGGTCTAAAGTGATTTGTTGGGTCTGAGATGTTTTGACATCACACACGCCAAGTTAGTAGTCTCTGGTGCTGGGAGAGTCCTTTTATCTGCTTTTCATTTCTCGTTTTAATTAATCTCTCTCTCAAACATAAACATCTTCAATCTGTTTGGCTCAGTTTCTTCATGCAAATCAGAATTCCATAATCTTTACCCAGACAAAGGAACAACGAGAGACACTAACCACACATGCACAAATAAACACCTTGTCTGACGCTCTAGTCTTTTTTTTTTCCCCGATCTACTCATCCTCTGAAACCATTTACGGTTTAATTAAAGAGCTCAGAACTGGGCTGTGCAGCTCTGCCGTGTTAATTATGGGACGTCTGCTGGGAATGTGTACTGTATGTGTGTGTGCTGACAAAACAGTTCTAATAAAACTCTTGAGGATGCTTGTGTGAAGGGATCAGCACAAAGACTGATCCGTGTTTACCTGATTCTCAGATCTTATGGGAGACGGCCATGTCAATTCATGTTCCACCCTAAAACTCTGCAGGGAAAACAATGAGTGTTCAAAAGCTTTCGATAACAATCTCTTATGCTTATCAAGGGAGGAATTATTTGAAAAACATATGTTGAAAGCGGTAAATAAATATATATTAAAATATAATATACATTATATATAATATATTTTGTACCATTTAAAACATGTTTTCTATATTAGAGTACTAGAAAATGTCAATTATTGCTGTGATCAAAGCTAAATTATCAGCAGCCACATGATCCTTCAGATATACTGATTTGCTGCTCAAGAAATTTCTCATTATTATAAATTATTGGAAATAGTTAAATAGAAACTGTGATATTATATTTTATGATAAAAAATATATATATATTTATTTAACAGCATTTAATTAAAATAAATAAAAATAAAATATCTTGCAAAATTGTAAATGTTTTTATTTTGCCATTTTGATCATGTACTAATGTCTTTATGTGTTTTTTAATGTATTTTCAAGTTTCCCACTCTTTTTAAGAATTCCTTTTTCACGAATTTTCCAGGACATTTAAAATTTTATTACGATGGGAATAAAAGACATAATGATATCATAAAGTAATATATTCTGCCCTCCAAAAGTCTTAAAAAAACCCACACAATATAAATATATATAAATATAATACTATTAAATAAATAATGCAATAAAAATAATAATATAAATAATCTGTTTTAAAAAATGCAATTTTGAATATTAATACTTAAAAAATTACACTAAAATCAGCAGTGATGACAGTCTTAATGAGTGAGTCACCAGAGTAATTCTTATCAAATGATTAATTCAAAATGAAGAGAAGTGAAGTGACTTGTGGCCAGGTATGGTGACCCATATTAGGTGTTTGCACACACACAGCAGTAAACACACACACACACACACGCACACTTTGAACACACACCCCAAGCAATGGGCAGCCATGCTGCAGTGCCCGGGGAGCAGTTGGGGGACAGGTGTCTTGCTGAGGTCTCACCTCAGTCGTGGTATTGAAGGTGGAAAGAGCGCTGAATATTCACTTTCCCCAACTACAATCCCTGCCGGACCTGGGACTCGAACCCACAGCCTTCGGGTTACAAGTCCTTCCTATCCATTAGGCCTCGACTGCTCCCTGAAAAATGCTTAGTAAGCACTTACTAAGTAAGCTGTTTTCATTCATAAGTTTTGTTTGTTCTATCTAAAACGTGTCTGTGTGTGTGGGTGTGCACAAAAAACATTAAGCAAATTACTCTGTGATGGTTAAATTGTATAACATATCCACAAACCCGTGCAGACTGTTTCCGTATGGATCACAGAAAAAACTACGAACCTATTAACCTCTATTAACAAGAATAGTAACATGCTTGCCAACAACATTTGCTGAAAACGCTTGAGCAAAGCATTTCTAGCAAGCACCTGCAACCTCCAACACAAGACAGCGCTACTACGTCACAGCTAGATTACTCACGTGTCAAAAATTTGGGTCCCTGAACAGAGCGCTTTCTGTTAATGCAAACTTTAATGCTTGTAGACCATTTGTAAACTGTTCTACAATAACCAAGGACATTCAAATATTAATAATAATTTTCCATAACAACAAGATTTTTATCCAGGACTAATTATGCTTCCTCTAATCTTCCATGTGCTTACAGGGTCATTAATTTTCCAGGATTTTCAGGATGCATGGGAACCCTGATTTTATTTATTTATTTATTTTAAATCTTACTGACACTAAACTTTCGAAGGGTTCTGTATAAGACTAATATAAGCGAATTTAACTTTCTTTAACTACTGTACAGAAACATAAACTGTTTCCTAGAAATTTACCTAATTTATATAGAAATATATATGTAAATGTACCTAATTTCTCCACATGGCTGCATGAAAAAAGTGCACTCTGTGCAGTCCATGAATAATATGTTTATCAGTAGAAGATAAAATACATTGCGTGTTGACCATGAGGCTAGATGAAAGGGGTGTTTCAAAACAGGATCTGTATTCAGCATCAGAGACCACAGCCTCTTCATTTCCTGTCAGGAGATTCACTTAGAACCAACACAATGACTAACGGATACCGCATTTCGGTGTCACATACACAGAGGCAGGGAATGCTGCGATATGAGAAAATACGTTTTTAATGTCCGTTTCGTGTGAATAGATGCCAGTGTTTTTACTTCAACTCAGGGCTTAAACTTTATTATTAGGTTCAAACTGACTGACAATTGTCGAATATATTATAGCTTTGTTTTGTTTGGCCTTTTCTGACTTGATAGGGAGATTAGAAAAATAATGGGAAGAAGGGGAAACAGGATTGTGAAATTTGCAGACTCAAACTCACTTCACTTCCCATATTAGCACCAGACGGTCACCAATCAAATGACTGTCATCAGATTCATCAGATGCCACTGCTCAGATTCAAGTGTCCCAGAGAACCATGTGCATAAAACAGATGGGGAGATGGCAAAGAATCATGTTATGAAAGATGTCAAAATGTTTCAAGGAGGGAGGCCTGAGATCCTGAAGTGGTCAATTATTTGAGTTATCACTACTGTGGCTCATCAAACACCTTTTCTGTCTCACTTTTTCACTTCATTTCTGTTGCCACTCCTCCTTTCAGCTTTAATCAAACTACACACAGAGGAAAATATGATACCATATACTACACACACACACACACTCACATATTTAATCACTGTTGCCTCATTTTGCAGCATATTCCTTATGTTGAATTATTAATATCTTAATTAATATCACAAAATATCAAAGGGAAAAAAAAGACCTTTGATATTGTTCTATAAACTATTCAAAGATAATATAACTTTCAGATTGCAAAACACCTTCCCAAGTTTCATTTATTCAATGCTTGTTAAATGTTAAAAGTATACGTACACACAACTGCTGTAGGTAACACAGCGGAAGAAGGATATTGACATTAGATACTGACATCCCTTGAGATCAAAAGAAGAACACACTATATAAGTTGGAACATTACTTACAATAGGATGCGTGAGACATTGATCAAACATGTGTTTCCTGGCTGCGGTAGAAAACATTGCTCTGTCGAATGTTAGAGTAGCTTATACACTCAACTCATGATGTCAGATCAGCATCTTGATGTGGCACACCTGTGAGGTGGGATGGATTATCGTAGCAAAGCAGAAGTGCTCACTATCACACATTTAGACTGATTTGTGAACAATGTTTGAGAGAAATGGTAATATTGTGTATCTGGAATGAATTTTAGATCTTTAAGTCCATCTCATAAAAAATCGGAGCAGAAACAAAGGTGTTGCGTTTATATTTTTGTTGAGTGTATATATTCAGAGCATGTTATGCATCATGTGCCATATGTTGTGAATGAGCTCAGGACAGTTGGACATTGTGATGTATCATAGAAAATAAATTATAAATTTATGACTTATAAGTTTTTAATTTATGATAATTTATAAATATGACTGACAGACTGCAACAGTTTGAGTTAAAAATCTTTGTTTTTGTTCTACCAAAGAAATAAAGTCTTGGATGTCAGATTTTCATGTTTGGATGAACTATCCCTTCAGTCACTTAGCCCGATGTCGTTCCAATTTAACCCGTCTTCGGGAACACAATTTAAGATATTTTAGATGAATACCGGGAGGCTTGTGACTGTCCTATTGACTGTCAATTGATGAACACTGTCAAGGTCCAGAAAATTAAGAAAGACATTGTCAAAATAGTCCATCTGCCATCAGTGGTCACTCGTAAAATTATTGAGCAACGAGAATACTTTTTGTAAGCAAAGAAAATAAAAATAACAACATTTATTCAACAATTCATCTCTGTGTCCTTTCGTATCACCGAAGCACTATTTTGGGGAGTATTGCTGCACACTAATGTATGCTGTTCTGTGTCATCTGCGCCACAAGGATACGCTGTTTTTGTTCAAATCAAAGTGAAATACAAATAGAAAACATATCCTTGTGTTTCAACCAAAATATCTTAAATTTAAGACAAACTAAGTTTTACAAGTTTGAAACAACATGGGGGTAAGTGATTAATGACAAAATTTTAATTTTTAGGTGAAGTAACCCATTATGTACATTGCAAATATTCTGATAGTAACAGTGTTACCCAACATACTGTAAATGTCAAACATTGGGAATCAATTGAGAAACTTGTAAAAACATGTACAATGAACAAAACAACAAAACATTTGCTGAATGCCACATGGAAACTTAAAAATATAAAATATAAAACTTTTAAAATGTAAAATAATAATAATAATAATACAGGCTTTACAGATGCTGACTACACCTCACCTCTCAGCTCTGGCTTTTTACTTCTCTGGGGATTTCCAGTTGTTCATAAAGGAACCCTGCCGGTTTCCGTAATGGGAGAAGCTGGTCTTTGATGGTCTTGGCTTCACTCTAAACAATGGAGCTGTGGTTGCTCAAAGTATTTCCTCAGGTGAAATGCAGTTCAGTGCCCATCATAAAAATGTTTTAAAATTACCAATCTAAACTGTAAACTGGAAGACTGTAAACAATAATTGCTTCACAAGCACAATCTAGAACAAAAGAACATTCAGAAAGTAAGCAAATTCTCTTGAAACAGTTGCCGCCAGCCTGGCAATCTTACGGGTTTTAATGAAGAGAGGAACTGAAAGTAGTTTGTTCGGCTGGTCAGCACATACTTGAAAACTTAAAACAAATGTACTGGATGGCAAAGATTACATTTGAAGATTGTAAGGGGAAGAAATAGACCAGATTCACAAATGTATGTGACGTGATGAATGAGGTCTGAAATACCGGGATATATGCAGGAATGTCATCAGTATGGCAGCACAGAAATGAATAGTCAAAGAAACCAATCATAACCAGCTATTAATAAGTTGGCTGTCTTACTAATGTGGTGGTGACTCAAGATTAAGAATTTATTTTAAGTGTTTATTTTAAAACACAATAATATATGACAGTAAGAATACTTTGCCTTTTCACACTATAAATCACAGCTTGGCAAAGTTGTGGAGACCGAATGACCAACTGCACTGATGCTCAGCACCTTGTAAATTGATGAAAGACCCATCTTCATTAAGCACAGGACCAAATCCGCATGTGTCGCACACATTTTTCTCATTCCTGACCAGATGTCTGTGCCTTAACCTGTCAACACTTATAGTCTTTGCTTTTAATTAAAACGGCAAAGCACTGAAAAGCTCCTGAATATATTCTTATTAGGCTAATGATGTTTGAGTTGAATGCTAATTCAAGTTGTTTGGCAATGAGACACTTTGCCCAGTAATTAAATGTATTAGAATTTTATTACTGGCTACTTTCTTATTGGTCATAAATGTTTTGACTGATTAAAATTATTACCCATTATGTCTGTATTGCACCAAATCTCTCCAAAACAATAAATATGGGAAGATTCATTCTAAAAGAGGAGAATAAACCTTTTCTTCTGACTGACTGAAAGCTAAATTTTTCCTGACACCTGTGATGACCACGGCTTTTGTGCTTCAGGGTCCAAGGCAAATGGGGGTAATTTCTGCTACAGCTCATTACCAATCTGTGTTGGAAATGAGAGTCCCCCCACTTTCTCATTCAATGCCTTACAGCTGTCGGACCCCACCCAATGACATAGTACACTGACATTAAATGATTAAAGTCCATACTTGTAGTGATAATAGTTAGATTATATTTGCTGCGAGAAGAAAGAGTGGATTCTGGTTTGAGATGTCATTACCAAGGTCACTAAATGAGAGGAAGGTTTATAATTTTTATTCTAACATATCAAATTCGTTAAATGTTCTTTGTATTGAGTGAGCTGTCCTCAAATAAATAAATAAATTTCCAATTGGTTTGTAAATCTAAATTTAAAAAGAACTGTTTATTTAGCTGATTGAATAGCTTATAGTTTGAAAAAAATATGTCATTGTAACCATTTTTATGACAATAGATAATCTAAACAATAAACACAGAGTTGTTGTTGACTTGCTTTGTTTGAATTTGCAACGCCTCAAAAACTGAAATCAGACAAACAAAAAATCAGTAAAAGAGACTATACAGTTGTCTCATAAAACGCGATGACATTTCTGTTTACAAACAAACACCCGAGTTCTGACCACTTTAAAATCGGCGTGTTATTGATACATCTCTTTTCCATAAACATCTGAGCTTCATTATTGCTGGATCAGGACAGACTCAGAATATTACATAAAAAATTATGATAACCGATGTCCATCACCATCACCGATTGACAGACTTGGTAAATTTGCATAACAAGTAAAATAAAGAAAAAATGCCTATAGGAATATCGGTTTTACAACGGGAGTCAGGACGTAGATCGCCATTGATGCTATTGGCTATATTTGTGAAAAAGATTTGGAATCAAACAATTAAGTTCTGATAAAAAATACTTTTTTAAAAGCATGCCGTAAACTCTGACACCCCTTTCAGCAACACAAGGAGCTGAGGGAAGATCTATGAAACCTAAAGCCAAGTATTCAGGTCTGAATGTTTTGGCAAGGTAACCTCTAGGGCTAATAAACCAAATAGAGGTAAACCGTGCAAAACGGTCGCAATGAAATACAGGCTAAGTAAACGATTTAGAGTTTACAAGAATCATTTAGTAGTGGAGAAAAGTGTAAGACGAAAATGCATAAAATTTTATAGAAACAACACAGTCTCACTCTAACTTGTCACATTTTGATGCTTGGTCAAGTCCCTTTTTCGTTGCTTTTTGAA
Source organism: Enteromius viviparus (assembly GCA_032353835.1). Classification (NCBI taxonomy): domain Eukaryota; kingdom Metazoa; phylum Chordata; class Actinopteri; order Cypriniformes; family Cyprinidae; genus Enteromius; species Enteromius viviparus. Next base: position 9,067,376 of record JAUCNO010000626.1, on the reverse strand, counting down.
GCTCAAGGTATTCATTTTTACTCACTTTTCGATGTGAAGGGTCCTCAATTGCTTTCAGTTGTTTTGCTTAATGTAATGGTTTGCATGTATATATAAATTTATTATAATTTTTTTATACTTTTATTGGAGCACCAAACCCTTTCCCTACCCTAATCCTACCCACCACTGAACAATATAAAACACACAACAAGTCGTGTCACACTCCAAGTCTTCTAAAGCCATACAAAGTGTTTATGCCAAGAAGAGAGTAAAACACAAGGTTTTAATTTACTAAAAATGATCCCGCTACGGTTTCCTATTTAAAACAATGGAGGAGCCTTCACTTCGAAAAGTGACTAAAAAGAGAAAATGTAAACTTTTGAATTACCTTTAAAAATAATGCTAATATCTTTGCATGCCTATTTAGCCAAAATATTTGAATTCAAGACTTTCCAAGTCTCTAGAATCTAGTCTATTTGTTGATTGTATGGATCATTATATGAAAAAATAGTTATTATAAATCAGCAAACTGATAATAGACTTTGGCCCTTTTGACCATTCTTAACAAACAAGCCTCTATGCAGTACAGTTTTGCATACTATTATCCGTTATCCCAAGAGAGGCAATTTTTTTTCTCTCTTTTTACAAAGTCAAAAAGCTGTGGCTTTTTCCCTTCGAGCAAAGCCTTTCAACGTGAAGAGCGAACACACCGCTCATGGACATGCTCCAGAGAAAACACCCAGCCTAAAAACAACAACGGGGCTCTTTTTAACTTCTTCAGACCACATCTCAATAAAAGCTGAACAAACACAACCTGCCACCGGCGAGCGCGCGGTGTCCAGCACCATAACAGATCGCACGGGGACGGGGGAGATCTATACACTAAAAATAAAAAACCACCACAGAACAGCACAAATAAAAGAGCACCTCACGGGAACGGTGTGATCCCTTTTCGGTGATGGTAATTTAACAAGCTCCTTGGTCATCTGTAGTATAAGCCTACTGAGAGAATAGGAAAACAGCTCAAGTGATTTTTATCAGTGGAATTACCCTGCTAAGCTCAAGCTATTAAACGCGTTTAAAGATAAAGCAACTTGTCTATGCGCTAGACAGGGTAAAATAAATAAGCGCGGGAGTACCTCAGGAGGAATTAAACAACATCTAGGCCTATCTTTTATTGTAGTCTCTCCTCAAAGGAAAAGACAAAGTGACCTGAACGTCGGCGTGATGGAAAGGGTCTGTGAATGGTTACTATTCAATTTGTATTTTGTTCCCTGCTGGTCACGGAGGCGAGATCAGAGGAGAAAGTGAAAACACATGGCTGAGGTCAGTCGGATCGCAGGACCACCAAGCAAAGAAAGAGAGAATGGCAGGGAGAGAGAGAAGATGAAGACGATGAAGAAGAAAAGCTACTAGGAAGAACTGGTGTGAAGAAATGGTCTTAATAAACATGGGCAATCATCGCCTTGGCTCCATTACGTATAATTTAAACTGAGCGGAGGCGAAGACGCCTATAGCTCTTCCCGACCATCAGACACTTGTGTATTTGAAGCGTTTCGCCGAGCAGCCGCTTCGTGGCGTTCGTTACTCACGCCAATCAAGGAGCACATGCCTTATGCCCTAAGACAAGTTTTGAATTCCTGGAGCCTAATGTGTTTGTTTTAAATATCCCAGGGAAATTATTACATCAGCGGCAAACTATGTCCACGGAAATAGGCTGTCCTTTGAAGTTTCCAGCAGTGAAACACGATTTTAATTACATAATAACTTTTAAATTGTATTTGCACAATAAACGATGTGGATTAAGCTAGGAAGTATGCGAGGTAGGCCCGGCAAAGGCAGTCATACCTTTGCAAATAAACTGCTGGAGTAAAGCAGGCAGAAAGAGAGCGAGAGAGAATGCTGGTAGGGGGTTATGCCGATGCAACACATGCCTCAAAAATGAATAATTAATCTGACGGTATTTCCCTTTCTCTCTCTTTTTTTGGCAGAGCTCGTTAGTGTTGGCCCCTGAATGGTCGCATGATAAATGACGGTGTGGCTCTCCCGGCTCTCCTTCACTAATTAGCACTCTGTGAACTCCGTCGCCTTCGCGCGAACACAAACCAAATCCTATGAGCTCAACGACAGTGAAAACATTTCTCTTGGTCTGCCCTTAGAAGTCTGTTGGCAGATCCATATATTTCCAGTGAACCCAGGTTGCTTGTTTCCACTTCAACTCATTTCACCCCAAATGTGAGATAGGTCATTTATTTGCTTCTGAACATGCGGCCAAGTATATTGCACACCAAAAGACAAACTGAGATTTAGGTCATTATGCAATGTTAAGTGAATGGCAGAAATCTATTTAAAGGGTTCACACCCCCCATAAATGTGTATTTTCAGGTTGGCTATGTATATAGCCTATATTTTGATGTATAAGTAAATGAATAGGTCTCTAATATGGCATTATAAATAACATAATTCTGTGGAAGGCTTAAAATTAAATATGTGGTCCAAATGTATTAGGCTGTCTTGCCTGCCTGTCTGTGTCAAATTACATCAGGGCAGCCAATTGCGAGAATTTGGGGTGGTGTTTAGCTGAAATGAAAAAAAAAAAATGTTTTTTTTTGTTGTTGCTTTTATTTTTTAAGGAAAATTAATGTCTATAGCACAATTTTCAATTTATTTATTTATTTTCAATTTTTTACTTTATTTTTATTTTACTCTTTATAAGTGAAAATTGACTTTGCCATGAATACAACGTGCAAGTGCTATGCATATGCATGCATAATATCATAATATGCGTATGCATTTTCGCATGGCCTATACTCATAGCCTATACTCACTGGCCAGCCAATGATATGCATTTTACACACCTACCCTAACCCTACCACCTCTAAACCTTATTGCATATCATATGCACGCCAAATGGAAACAAAAAAGTGTCGCATCCAAACACACTTTTGTGAGATGGAGTTATTTTTTTACATAAACTAATGAAATAAGTAAAAATAAGTCAAATTTATATAGGATGATGTCTGGCTATTCCAGTATTTTTGACTTTTTATTGAAAGGGTTTTACTTGTTGATACATGCCTTCACCTTTATATAACTATAAGTAAGATAACTTTGTTTGTGGTGTTTGAGTAGCGGAGGCATGATGGACAAAGTTTACATTTTTTAGTTACGCTAAATTCCATTGAAGGTGTAGAAAGAGCATACCAGTTCAAAAAATAAAGTTACTGGATTGAAACAGTGTGACATGCTTAGCACTGAACTAAATATATCTGAGCAATTAACGATTACTTAATTTTTACTGAACTTTCATTTAATATTTCAAGTTCATAGATTGTAGCCTACATGAAGCAAGTGTTGTGTCAACATCATTACTGACAGTCCATACACTCAAAAAAATTATTCATTGGATAAACTTAATTTAATTGAAGGCAGAATTTCAATTCAATCAATATGTGTAGCCCCAACTCAGAAAAAAATAAATGAGTGCGATGAAATTTAATTGAGTTGCGCCAACTCAGTTTGATCAAATATAGTTTTAATAAAATTGATACATTTTATGATTGTTGAACTTAAACTAAAACATTTAACCGAAAAATAAATCAATAGGAAGACATCCTTCTACACTGAAGAAAAAAGAAAAAAGAAAAGTTTGATTTATTTAACTTTAGGCTTTAGCCAACTTGTTATGCATAACATATGATGGTTTTGATACATCCATGGCATGCCCAAAGTATAAAAACAAATACAAATACAAAGTAATACTTATTATTATTAAAACAACTTTGATTCATGTTAGCAGGTCCCTAAGCACATGCCCTACCAGGGGTCACCAAGTTCGGTCCTGGAGGGCCGGTGTCCTGCAGAGTTTAGCTCCAACCCTTATCAAACACACCTGAAGCAGCCAGTCAAGCTCTTACGAGGTATACTTGAAGCTTTGTTAAGGCAGGTTGAAGCTAAACTCTGCAGGGCACCGGCCCTCCTGGACCGAACTTAGTGACCCCTACCCTACACTTTACCACAATGGTAAGCCCCCCAAAAACAGAACTGTTTCAAGTCAGTTTAACACAATGCAGTTGTTTTAATAGGGAACCAAACATGTGTTAAATGAAAATATGTTTTTAAAAAATACTGAACGGTGTTGGGAAATAATTTTTTTGAGTGTATGACCACGTGGACATTCGTGTTTTTAAGTCGATATTTTGAAATTTTGAATGATTAATGTTGTTTGCTTTCCCGCAAGCTCCTCTCAAAAACAAACCCCGGGCGCACAATGCTTCTTTGCTAATGCTTCTTGTCAGACCCAGAGAGAAGTAGACATTCTTTAGTTCATCTGTCCTTCACATTAACTAGCGTGAATAACTCTTCCCTCACACTACTGGACTCCCACTGCCTATGGTTCACACTATTGGACCCCTCTTCAGACTGAGCAATTAACCCCCAACACACATCCTTTTTCAGTATAGTCACTTCATTAAATGTTTTAGTGTTCTTTTGAAATAGTTTAAAGGAGTCTGATTGTTTGTTGGTTTATTTATTTATTAATAGGGCAGATAATATTATTTTCTTTCATAGCACATAACACATTTATTTATTTTTACCAAATAGGTCTATATTATCATTCTGTACCATGAGAAAAAGCTTTGGTATCCTGAGCATGAGTCTGTCTTTCTTTCTGTGGCATTAGTGAAAGTGAGGGTGTGGGAGAATCTCTCTCATAAATCACACTGTGTGCTGTATGATTATAGGAATCCAAGAGTGGTCACTATGGCAGTTTGTCATCTCTGTGGGGACAGTGTGTGTGTGTGTGTGTGTGGTCCCCGCTGTGTAGTTCAATAGAGATCCAACATGCAGTCCCCAGTGCTTTTTCATGATTTTAAAAAAGCAGTTTAGTGTTTAAATATGCAGACAAATACTTCATACTCTTTAAATATGGTACATCTCTGCATCTTTTATTTATCTGCATTACATAGAGACATTCAGGGAGATGGTAGACTTTATTTAGAAAGTGTTCATTTGTCTCAGTTTCATTTCTTCAAGCAAATAAGACAGATGGAGCTATATCTTCATCTGATGCATGCATTTGGTTTCCCTGTGAGATCTAAAAAAAAATCTATTCAAAAAATCAATTTATTACTTGTGTGTGTGTGCTTGCTTGGCTGGTTTGCGCTTAACTGAAAATTGCCACAAGTGATTTGAGCTGTCATATTTATCCTCCCATTGACCAGACCACATGTGTTTTTCATAGACATCACATGACGCGCACCATAAAGGATGTGTATCAAGGGCCCTCCGTCAATGGTAGCCACTCCACCCCAACATGCAACATGCACTCCACACTCTTCCAGCTATTACTGTGTCACCGAAGGACCACCAACGCTCACTGTTTCATAACTGTGTGTGTTTGTGTACATGCTTGGTGATTATAGTTGCAGGATGCTTTTCATCCACCACATCATTAATCATAACACCCTATCAGTTGCTTGAGCTGTGATAAATATATGCACATGGCCATGTGCACACACACAATAATCTCTTCTCATTCAAAAGATACAAATCTTTCCTTCCCGCACACGCACAGTGTCACACCAGTCTTTTGAGCTTTTTGGGAGGTTCCACGTTAACCACCAACACAGAGAGAGCTGAAAACACCCAGACCCACCCACCTGTCATTTTCTTCTTAGTCTTACATTACAACATCTGTACAGTTGCTCTCAGTGCATTTTAAAAGGATATTGCTGACTTATTTTTGAATATGTTTAAAAATGTTCATTATGGTTAAATTATTGTGTTTTTTGAAAAATAACTCTTTTTAATCCATAAGTCTAGGGGGGAAATAGGAAACTATGTTCCTGGCTATAGTACAAACTTGCATTTGAAGTAATCATTTGGTTGCGTTTGTTGTGTGATTTGATTACTGGACAGTTTTGTATGCTTGTGAGGACTGGCATTCATCTGAACTGAATGCTCTGTCCTCACATCTCCTTCCTAAACTAGGCATGCCCTGTTTTTGTGAGTGTGCATTTTAAGTCTGGAGGCGATTAACTTGATCGTTTTTATGGCATTTTGCTGCATGTGTGGCAGCCATGAGAAATTTTTGGATAGGAACCGAACCCAGTTCTATTTCCCCTGGCCAAATCTCTGTGTGGCATTCATACATATCAAAGCCAATAATAAGGACCTTAACACACATTTGTACCAGAACATTCTGCCTGAAAATTTGTTAAGGCTACATAAATGTTCTATTCTATTCTATTCTGCTTGTCAAAATGTATTGACAGTGTGCTATGACAGTCAGATGATACGTTTTTGAATGCTCATTGTTTAAAACATTGCACCAAATAGGTTATATGATTTATTGCTTTCACAAAAACACTCTTATGTTTGGACAACCTGCCAACCCTTTAAAATGCACTAGCTATTTTCCTGAATTTCTCTATGGCAACTAGTTTTCCTATATCATAAATCATATTGGGTTTGTTTGTGTGTGGGAAAGAGAGGAGCAAAGGGAATAAGGCAATACAACCATTTTTTCCAGGTCAATTACTGAAAACATTCACTTACTAAAGGTAGTTGAGATAGCTGAAGGGTTCAGGACAATGGTTGCTTATATAAATTACAGGTTTAGCCATATGTGCGCGTGTCAGATGTTGAACTCTTTATGTTGTTCATCTCATAAAAAAGTGCTTAAAAAGGTTTCCTTTTGGTCAACATTGAGTAGTTATTGTCCAACATCGATTACTTTCTGTAAATAACTAAAGATAACATTCTTTTCATCTATGCCATAAACTTTTAAATGTGCAAATGAACTGAAACGTTTCACCCTTCCTCAAATTACAGAAAGAACCTACGTGCGGGTGAGGATCTGTTCTCTTGGGCATATTCTTCACTGGGTGGAGTGGTGATGTTTTAGAAACTGGGCAGAATATATAGTCAAAGGTTTTAGCAGTGCAACCTAACTGCTCTACCTATGGCAGTCTACTAAAGCAAAAGAGGTTCCCTGCAATGTTAACAAGGGTGTGAGAGAGTGAGTGGGAGGTTGACAACAGTGTAACCTCTTACTCAATCGTTTAGCCTTGTGTATAGCTGTGTGTTTATGCAGGAATGCCTTTGCTTATTCATATTAAAGTAAATATGCTTGAAATATGCTTGTCATGTTGAGCTCACAAAATTTTGTTGGGTTATTATTGGCCTGTTATACTCTTTGCCTTCTGTTTAATTTGTTTAAGCATTTGTGACACCTTATTAAATATTATTCATATATATATATTGTATATCCTTCAGAAATTAGGTTTGATGCCCAAGAAATATTTCTTAATACTATCACATTGCTTAATAACCATTATATATTTTTCCAGGAATTGTTTTGCTGTATAGATATGGGGTTATTTTTGTGTCTTTATTATTCAGACAAAAATACTGTGTTTGAAAGTAAAACTAATTATTTTGGAATTAAAAATAAAAGTAGAAATGTAGTGGGCGTGGTCACTTCAATCCAGAGTGACCAATAGAAAAAGGCCTTTTAATCCTGGTAGGTAGAGGCCGCCCACTGAGATGCAGCTTACTCGCAAGAAAAACTTTTTAACTCGCAAACAAAAATTTTAGACTCTCGAAAAAAGAAAGCAGAAAGGAGAGCAAAACTTGTGGTTTCGCGATGAAAAGTGTTCGAAGTGCACAAAGACAAATAAAGATTGTAAAGAAAAGTACATGCGCTGCAAATACTTTTGTTTTCAATTTCTTTATTTTTGAGATTTAACACTTTTTTTGCAAACTTTTTTTTTATATTCCAAAATAATTTGTTTTACTCTCAAATACAGTATTTTTGTTTGAATAATAAAGACACAAAAATAACCCCATATATAGAAAGTTCAAAAGACCAGTATTTATGTAAAATCAATACAAGTAAAGATGGGTAAATTTAAGCAGAATTTTATAACCAGTGACAGCTCCTGGCCCTTTGTGTACTTCAAATCTTCAACAGCTAGGGTTCACCACTGCCCCTAAAGTGCATATGTGTTCATAAGAGGGAAGATCACAGCCCAAACCTTGCTATTAGTGGTGCATAATTTTACTTTAATTGTTCTTCGCAGTATGTGTGTGGCTTGTGTAAATGCAACCAGAGACATGCATTCAGGGCAGATTCCCATGTGAGGGTCATAATGCTTTTCTCTAGAACCCAGTCATGCAGCTGCATTTGCATGCAACGTCTCAGATCTGTGGAAAGATATACTGTATTTTCGGTCCCCTACAAATGCCACGCTCTTTCCCCCTATCTATCTGTATATATCTCTCTCTGGCGGCGAGGGTTCATTGAACAACTGAGAAGACACACTCTGGTTCAGTGGCTCCAGACTAACAGTGAGCTGGTGGTCTGTTCTGTCTGATCACTTTCTGCGCTGGTCTCTTGCTAGATGGATTAGATTAAGCCCCGTACCACAGATCTCAGGGCAGTGAAAATGCATTGCTTCTCAGAACTTGATTAGAACAGGTTCAGGGTCACTGATCCCAGAACAGAGTTAAGCGCTCCTTTGTGAATGCAGATAATGGTGTCAGGGAGCAAGGCCTGATCTCTGTACAGATTCAGCATGGTCACTGCACCTGCCACAAAGACTGACCAGCTTCTGTCTCTGTGAGCGCAAGTGTTAATGAGGAAATCTGTCCGTGCGGAGAGAGCGAGAAAGACGGTGAGACCGAGAGAGCGAGACGGAATGTGTGTGGTTTGTGTGTGGGGGGTAAACCCCGAAACACTGAAAGGCACTGACTGTCTGTGAATAGAAGGATTATCTCATTGCTCTTTAAAGTGGTTGACAAAGGGTTTGTGGTAAAACATTCACATCTCTTGTCAACACTTATTCATCCATCAGGTTCTACTCTTCGATTAAAGGATTAACCTTGCTCTGAGGGTTCATATTCAGAAGATAAAGCTCTTTATACAGCCACTGAGAGATTACAGTTAGAGTCAGTCACACACATAATTGAGGCATTTATCCAATTTTTCGTAATCAGATATTTTTCCGATTTATTGAGGGGGAGGAAAGCGTGGTTGAAGTTGGAAACCCTCGCCAAGAAAGTTTCACACAAGCTGCTCAGCTGCTGGACGATTCCCTCGACTTTCCCACGCGGAGACGTCAGCGCACATTTGGGTGGCAGCCGTGCTCCTGTTCCTGTGTGTTCTCATCTTCTGACACGAGTTGTGGCATCTTGTCGCGCACATGTTGGCGTTGCTAAGTGAGCACCACCCAAACAGAGCTTGTGCTGCACAGAGTTGGAGAGCCTATTGTTTGCAGCCCAGCTTCAGAGGGCATCCGGCTGCCAAGACTCGAGTGTATCTGTGTGTTCTAGGGGGTCTATATGCCACAAAACATGTGCATGCAAGGTTAAAACTCGTTTTTTATGAATTCATAAAATCTCTGAAAAGGCTAATTAGCTCAAGCCGTTGTAATCGGTTAGAAGCGCTAGTGAACACAATGGGTGGGCAGTGATTGACACTAAGTACCCACATAGTGCACTTAGTAATTATTATATTAAGTATTATATCTATAGTAGCAGCTATAGATAAATGTTCATACTGATCAATGACATGATGCTTATTTTTTTTGTTATTTAAAATGAAATGAAAAAATTTTTTAATTGTCTAATGACTTGAAAACTCCTCTTGTATGTTTTTTTTTTAAATCCATTAATACATTTTTTGTCTTCAGATTTATAAAACAGCATGCAACTATACCAAAAAGTATATTCATTAATGAAAGAGTAATGTTTTTTTTTAGTAAAAAAAACATAATAAAATTAAATAATAATTACTATTATTAAGAAAATTATATAACTATAATTATCAATGCAAATATTAACAATTAAATTCTGTTTTAAGGGTGTAAGAAAAGCATATGATTTGTTACTTGAACGTTACACAGCATTAGATTGACATGTTTTGAATTATACTTTTATTATTAATTATACTTTAGGTTACTTTTTTAGATATTTATATAAAGCAAATGCTAAAGGTACCCCTCTGTTTGCAACTCTGTATAAATCCTATAACTGCACTGGTAGGTGTCTGTGTTTTGTTACAGACTGGGGAGGTATGTAGCGAGTGGCTGTCTGGTGTTCTGGACCGGCTCTCTGTGCCCTCCTCAGCTGGGATTCTTTGGGTTTTTGTGTTCTTGTTTTCCAGCAAAGGGGCTCCGGCACAAATCCCTTTGGCACGGAGGGGCCACAGTAAAGTAAACAGAGATTTACGTCTTTAACCTTTAGACCCACCAAGTGTTTTTGAGAGGTAATCACACACATTTATGAGTTATGGGTCGACAGGTTAAAAAATGCACATCATTGTTACCATAGGACTAACCGGGAGACTGTGATTGGATGATTGGTCTCCAATTACCCAGTGTGCCCTTGTGCTGCAAGGAATACAGTCTGCAGGTTAATCCTCGCTTCCTACTTAGCGGAAAGTGTGCATTGGGAATATTTTCTCTATGAGCAATAGCGAGAGTAGCTGTAGCATGGCCTGTGTTTGATTGTATGTTTTGTTTGTATGTTGAGCAATGATGACTCTTCATTTGATGTTCTCCAGAGAATCTTTTAACTCATGTGAAAAGAGGCAGAAGCGGAAAAAGTGAAAGAGAGTGAAAACATAACAATTTCGAGACTACATCACTTCGGTCACAGAAGCCAGAGTCTGTTTGAAGTTTGCGTGGTGTGTGTGTCCCATTCAGCAGACCCCCTCCTCACTTCCCTTTCCACCCTCCTTGTGTCAGGAAGGTTACAGCGCATACGCTTGTTTTGTGAGACGAATGCATTCGTTCTCTATTGTAATATGAAACACTCCAGTCCCGTCCCCTCCCTGGCTCCCTCTCTCCCTTTCCTTCTTCTCCTCTGAATGGAGAGACACAATTAAAAGCACATTAGATCTTTTCAAGTGCTTGTAATTTCATAAGTGAGGGTCCCCAGCTCTGCGCAGAGCTTAGACGAGGCAAAGCCGCGATATTTAGAGGGGCCCGGGGGAAAGATGGGAAAGAGATATTAACCTCGTCAGGGACAGCTCTCAAAGAGGCCACCGCTAGCCACGCAGCAGCCCACCCACACCGACACCTGCAGCCTTAAAACCACTCACACACACCCGCATCAAGTACGTCTTGATGAAACAGTACGTCAATGGAAGCCGCTTTCCTCACAATGCATCAGTGAGATTTATAGCTCTGTTGATGCTTAATGAAAGCTGATGAGTATTAGATTGATAGACCTCCGCAGTCATAAACCAGAGAAATGGCACCACGCAGGCCTGTCACATCGCCTGACATAAAGCAGGAGGCTTTCAGGAAAAACATGTGCTTGCCAAATAAATAGCAGTAGGTGCTAATACATGGCTTTGATAGAACATAAATATTGTGAATGTCAGATTATAGTCTGGAATTGAGTGTGATGTATGTATGACTGTGCATTTTTATATTGTGTAGTACTCTGCCATTACCACCATTTAATATTGCTGACATGGTGTATATTTATCTTGCAAAATTGATCATGTACTTATTTAAATTTCTTTATTAATTTATTTCCAGATTCAATAGTATCACTATTGTTATGCACCGAATGAAATTGGTGTAAAAAAACTCAGAAATTGCTAATAAACTTAAGGGTCAGTTAGTTTTTTTAAATATATATACGTCTTAACTGACTTGTGTGTGTGTGTTTGTGTTTATGTTGAGCAGAAGTAGAAGGGCCTTCCTGTCCTGATGTAATTTATTTCAGAAATTCCAAGAGTAACCCATCTGTGTGTGTCTCTGTAATGGGATGATATATTGGCTTAATCAAATAGGAAAATATGAGTAACCCAGATCCTGAGTCAACGGCAGCTTGCTTTATTATTGTAGCTTAAGGTGCAGCGTGGCCCTGCCTTCTTTGATCCTGACTTCTTGAGTGTGTGAATATGCGTGTATGTGCATGTGTGTGTTTATTGTTTTAGGTGAGGGTGGTACTCAGTGCTATTGGCTTTGATTACAAAAGGTTTAACCTTCTGAGGAACAGAAGAAAGATATTTAGACTGTTTTCCTTGAGAACATTAACCCTTCATGTGTTTCTCCAAAGAGGAGCACTTAAGTCTGTGTGTGTGTGTGTGTGTATGAAATCAGAGACTAGGGAGCCCATTACCAAGATCATTATAAACCCAGTGTTTCTCGGGACACAGAGTTCAATAAGACATAGTCCCAGTCATCAATCCTGTGTGTGAGAGAAAGTGTTCAAGCGAAGGAAAGCGTACCTTGAGAGCAGCCCCAGGCACAAGCTATGTCATGTCTGCCATTTGCTGCTGATGAAAAATGTAAAACATTTTAACCGGCCATTACTAAGATGCTTTGATGTGCTTTCAATTTGACAAGTCCCAGCTGTCATGATTGTTTTGTTTGTTAATAAACATGTAACCTTCACTTCGGGGTCAAAAAGAAGGTCTTTAACAATAGCTGAGTGAAGATTAAAAATAAGTTTCAGGAAAACAGCACGCATCCATTTTCCCTTCACGTGTATTTAAATTAATAATAAACAGATTTAATTTTACACTACTTTCTTCTTTTGTGACAAAAACCATTAAGGTCAAATTTAGGGGAATAGGGCTTTATGGTTCTTTTAGTTTTTCTTCTTCTTCTTTCTTTTTTTGTGATTTAACCAACCTGATCTCACGGCAATTTGTACGTATTTTACAAGGTGGCTAATTCGTACAAATTTGTACGACCTCACTCGTACAAATTCATACGATTTATTCTAAGTCGTACGTATTTTACGAGATGGCAATTCGTATGAATTTGTACGAATGACCTAAAC
>JAUCNO010000626.1:9042297-9054487 GCA_032353835.1 Enteromius viviparus | reverse complement strand
CATGAAATTGCGGGACTTTAAATAAAACATTGAATTCCTGTGAACCTACTTAAACTGCAAACCCGAGTTTTTCCTTCATTTCGCAAGCAACAAAAACATATACATTTTTCATAGTTACAATGTTCGGGGGCAAACAGGCAAAGAACAAAGATGTGCAAAGGTGCAAATGGTCATTCCCAAAACGTGCTCTCCTTATTTACTGTCGATATGTTTAACAAGTCATGCCGCTGTCACATTACACATCATGTTCTCGTGCAGTAAAAAAATACATCACGGAGCAAATGCACAGCAGGTCACTTCTGGTGTGAAACAATGTCTTATCTTTCAGATTGTTTTTTTTTTGCTAAATGCAAATAATGTTTTTTCTGCCTGAAAATATAACATGTTTCAGTTTATCCGCTGTTATACAATGTTGCCTTGAGACAACTTATCAAATATTTTTTTTAATTATTGAGGTCATACTGTATAGTGTACCATACAGGACTAAACTGAAATTTATACTATATTAATAAAAGCATTATTAGTCATTCTGTGTTTTGCTTTACAACATCCAGTGCATGTTTTAGTCAGATTTTATGTTTGCATTAAAGCAAGAGAAAATGGTTAGTTATTACTAACTAAAACAACAACATGTGGACCTTAGAATAAAATGACCCCTTAAACAGAGCCCTTCAAAAAATGAGATTTGTATTTAGCTCTAGACTTTAGGGAAAAAACCTATAAACAGTTGTAACCCTCTTTTTGCACTACATCTGCCAAACTTGTAGTTTAGAGGACTAAAATGTTCTGCTCTCATCAAAACTCTTCTTTTGTTGAGTCTGTCACATAAAAACCAGTCAAGCTGTGATGACACTCTTTTGTACAACTCAGGCTGATGAACTGTGAACACCATTGTTGTCTATTTTATAGCGAGTGCTATTGTTGTGATAGTTTCCCTCATCTCTCTCTAATCATGTAGGACACAACATGAGATGACATCACTTATTCTGGCAGTACATCTGTATTGTTGTACTAGTGTACTACTTATGACATACTGTTGATATGGCAGAACCGCAGTACTTGATTAAATTGCTTCTGCTTAGTTTAGATTACAAATCTAATTAAAAAAAGGAACAATAATAATGAGCAGTAAATCAGCATAATGACTTCTGAAGGATCATGTGACACCGAAGACTAGAGTAATGGCTGCTGAAGATTCAGCTGTGACATCACAGGAAATATGACAAAATATATTACAACAGAAAGCAGTTATTTTAAATTGCAAAGGAAGAGATGTGAGTTTTTAAGGTGGGAATACGTTGTGTTACCTGCACCAACCATACATTCACATGCTATGTGTTGAATTCATAATCATTGATTTTCACACCGTGTACATGAGTGAGTTTGTTCATTTCTCTGAAGCTCAGTTTGGCATGATGCCAAGTCTAGAATAGTTTGTTTCCTCATTACCGAGAGTGTGATGTCTAGCACAGAGAAAGAAACAAAGACAGCACACACACAAACACACTTGATCATGTCACATACTGTAGATATATATATATAAACAGTAGACAGACACAGAAACTGCACGGAGCGAAGGAACTGACAATGAGCGTACTCTCTGTCTGTTTATCTATCTATTCCTCTTTCAGGATGTCTATCTACTCCGACTCTTAATGCTGAGGACAGATTGAGAGTGTTTGAGAGTGATACAGGATTACAGCAGTGACTTGCTGTTTCTTCAGAGGATTAGGGTCAAAGATTCCCCACACAAACTGACTGGATTGGTTTGAGCTGATTGGTAATGTGACATTGAACTGGACAACCAGTCTATAAACAGCAGATCTTCAGTAGGCCACATTGACTACCTGTACAGCTATACTTAGATCTGACAACATTATAATATGAAAACTCAAAGTGTCTCTTACAAATGACATGAAAATTTTATTGACATGAAATATTTAGATTATTTACTGCACTTTAGAAACATTATTTTAGGAGAACCAAGAGAGAAAAGGGTACAGCGAACCAGGGTTGTGGTTTTTCCACACAGCATAGCTATTTTTAAATTGCTGTTGCGGGAAAAAATACAGAGCTGTGCATAGTTTTTTTTGGTTGACTTTTTATGATGTACCGTGGACGAATAAAAAGAAAATTGATCTTTTTACTAACGTTTATTATACTCAGAATGTATAACTTAAAAATGAAGAGGCGGCGGTCGTAATGTGAGTTTCATCCAGAGCATACACGTTAAGGCTTTTAAACAGCAGAAATAAACATATGGTTATTATAATAAACACACGGTTATGATAGGATATGGGTTGTATGTGATTTTGAGAATGAGATTTTCATAATAATAAATGTTACATCAGAAATGAATTTGTAGAGTGATACAAAAATGCTATAAATATCATATTTTAACAACAGTAAAGGACCAAAGGCCACATGTGCTCGCTAAAGGAGGTTCATACAAACACTTGATGGCGGTTTAAAGTAAGTTTTGTAATTAAAATTGTCTTATGTAGCATGATGCTAATGTTAGCTTTAATGCAGCTGATCTATTTCACGTAAAGGTCGCAAGAAAATATTTTGTTATATTTATTTAGAAATACTTCTGATACTAGTAAATAGTTTACTGGGATTGAAGCGGAAACACTATAATAACTACACACTATGAAGGATTAGTTAAGGATTAGTAAGCATTCATTTAATCCTTTATAAACCATTGTTTCAACATTATCATGCATTAGTAAACAGTTTACAAGTGCAGCTATAAATGCCTTGTTCTTGAGCATATATATAATGTTTAATAATAATTTATTTTCATACTTTATTAATGATCAGTTTTTTAATTATTACGTTATTTACAAACCAGTTATTTAAGAGTTGTTAGTGTTTGATAAGATCATTTAGAAAGTCTAAGTAAATTATTAATAAATTACTTAAATTTACATCAATACTATGATTAGTATTATTATTAATATTATTACTTAGACACATGATAATGATAGTTGCTCAGTGTGTTAAAAAAAGCTTTATTGCTTTAATGCTTTACAGCTGTACACTTGATAAATAAAAAACAAACTTTCATATAAAAAAAATGTACAGTTTAATATTTTATTTTGCATCTTGAAATTAATAGTGCTGTATCTCTCTGTTTTGTGTTTGTTTATGTTTTCTGTTAGGAAGATAACTGTCAGGCCACAGGACTGCACTGGGATCAGTGCAGTCAACTTCTTTCTAGCTCATGTACTAACGAGCTAATCACTGCCAGCTGGATCCCATTAGGTGAGCCTGAATAAAAGCCCAGCTCACCAGTAGACCAGTGGCTGTGATTGAGGTAACACCACTTCTAGGTAAAACCCTTCTACTTACTTTCATGCCTGATGTTGTGAAGATCTTGATGCTCTACCTGAATGCTCAACTTTGTATCAAGTTTATGTTACTAAAGACTACCTGAGATCGCTAAAGATCTTACCAAGTGGAATCGGCTACAAGTGCTTCACTCACCAGGATTCACTTACCTGGAAAGAACACTCACCTTCACCACGAGAATCAAGATTTAGCGCACAGTTCACCAAAGCCCCACGTGAGTTTAAGCTACGACTTTCCTGTGTTTACTCACCGCCATTGTTTACCTGTC
Source organism: Enteromius viviparus (assembly GCA_032353835.1). Classification (NCBI taxonomy): domain Eukaryota; kingdom Metazoa; phylum Chordata; class Actinopteri; order Cypriniformes; family Cyprinidae; genus Enteromius; species Enteromius viviparus. The sequence goes on along the minus strand of JAUCNO010000626.1, from coordinate 9,050,865 downwards.
TTCACAGACAGCCTTCACGAAACCCAACAGTTCCTCTGAGTCATCTACAAAGGAAAGGAGATACTGTGAACTGTGATTACAGCGCTGCTGAATTCATGTGATCATTCATTGATTTCAAAGACTTTTATAACCTTAATAAACTGCTCTTATACTTACCTCCTTGCCTCCTCCTCCTCCTTATATAGCTGAGTGTTACAATAACTGACCTTTTTAATCTCCTTTGAACATTTAGATATGCGTATAAATCATGAACAAGGCATTTATAACTGTATTTATAAACTTACTAATGAATATTAAAGTTGGAACAATGCTTTGTAAAGGATGAACTGACTATTTACTAATGCTTAAAAAATGATTTATATTGTGTAGTTATTATAAAGTGTTTTTTACTTCAACACATTTACAGATAAATCCTAGTATTAATCATGATTAACCACAGTCCTTGACTGTTTTTAATGCAATTAAATTTTAATCCACTGACAGCACTAATATATATCTAATATATATTTCAAGACGTGAATATCAAGCATAAGATATTGTACAGTAAATAATCCAGTGACTGGTTGACACTCCCAACATAGTGAGCAGTCTGCTTATCAACAGAAATTCTGAAAACACTTCAACTGAAGCCTTTATGTATAACAATTTAAGGGTACTCATATTATATGGAGCCATGAATTGTACTTTTTTCATAAATAATTGTAAAGTAAAATACATTATATTATTGTTTTTATGGTTGTTATATTTGAGGTTGTTTGTTTTAATAAAATAGTAGTATGTAGTGTGCGAAGTGAATGATTATTTGCAGTGTAACCTCAATTATATCGTGAAACAAATTAATATTTACATATCATACCACCTACAAATATGTTTTCAGTGATTCAATCACGACCCAGTCATAATGCCTTACAGGTGGATTTATGTCAGGCTTTTAATATTGTATTATGACAGTAAATGAACATTAATTCCAGGTGTAAACAGTGTCAAATGGAATTTTAGTAAAAAGTGTCTTTGATTAAGAGACAACTTAGTCAGCAGCACTGAGTCGACACAGACCTTCATTTGATTGTAAGCATCTCTATGTTTGTGTGAGTGTATGTGGGGGTGTGCACATGTGGGAAGAGTATATTTGAGTGCATCTTGTGTGTATGTGATGAATAGAACTGTGAGTACAATACTACAGGCCACTAATCTTAAAAAGGTGCATCAATATAAAACTAAGGTGGAGAAAAATGGCCTTCCAAGCTCTTACATACAGAGGTACTGTTTGTGTGCACGCCTTTCTAGACGTTAAATCCGTACTGCTCATGTACAGTATGAGAAGTACACAGATGTGAGAGTAAGTCAGAGAGCAGAACACTGTATGAGTCTATTCTGAGAGGATACTGACACTTACATGAAGACAAGTCTGACAAGTGCTGACCCAGAAACAGTAAGACTCGACGACTGCAGCATATACACAAAGGCAACACATACGCACATTGTATTGCATAACAGTACACTGTTATGCAATAATCTTGTAAGGCACTGTATATTTTTTCTCAATGGGTGAATTGAAAATCCCACAAAATCAGGAACAAAGCTGCAGTTGAAGAGTATACATATGCCTAAGAGCCCTGAGGGGCGCAACTGCAAGGGGGCCCACACAGGAACTGTATGGGGGTGCGAGAGATCAGCAGAAAATAAAAGCGACAGAAAACAGCCGTGGCAATAGCATTCGAGTGTGTGAATGGTGGTTGGATTCTGCCTGTCATAAAGCAGCACCGATCGCCATATCCTCTAAATATGGCTTTGACATGACAAAGTGACCGATGCAAATCCATTTGTCCTTTGTGTCAGAAGTAGCAAGAGCACTTAAGAGTACTGTATGTCAGAAATAGGAATCAGCTAACTGTCTGGGACTTTCTGCCCTGCATACAATTTAGGTCGTCTTTAATTGCATTGCATTGTAACGCTCATGTCCAGTATAGACAAGGTGTTTTTCAATTTAGAAAAAAAAAAAGTTTAAAGGGGAGGCATGACCAAAAAAGTTTGCGAACCACTGCCTTAGAGAAATAAATCCCTGCAACACTTGCTCACTTGTTTTTTGTTTTAGAATTGTTGGTCTACACAAGAAAAAGCCCTGTCAAGCCTTTGCTCCAGTATGAGTTGTGTCAATCCATTCATTAATTTAGTAGTTTGATAAGAGAAAAATGAAATTACAATAAACTGGTTAAGAATCCGTACAACTGCAGCATCGGAGGACTATTATTCTGCTGCACAGAACTGAGAAACAACTCATGAAGGCATGGTTTGATCTTCGGCTGATCAATCAGCTAAAGGGGTGTTGCTCATGTGTAGAAAATCAAACACTCAAGCTGGCTTTCTACGCCTGAATGAACGCTTGTTTTATCAAACAAAACACAACAAATATTTAAAAAAAATAATAATTATATATATATATTATATATATATATATATATATATATATATGTCAAAGAAATTAAAAAATTGTTAACTGCCTTTTGTTTATTTATTAATTTCATTGTCTGTACTGAAGAGCCTGCATAATAGGCATTTACAAAACATGTCTTTGTGGTCTTAGTTCTTAATATCATGTACTGCCTCCCTGAGTATTCATGACTGCTGACAGCTTTTTTTAAATAAAGTCCTTCAACTGCCCTGAAGCTGGATCTCAACATCATTGAGCCACCGTAGGGAAGAACTCAACTTGCATGCAAGAACAAATTACCCGGAGGATTTTTTTTTTTCAAAGAACAGCAGGCAACTTTAATGTTCAGGACAAACTAGGGACTTATGCACTGCTATCACAAAAGGCAAGCAGATATTGATGCTGGAGGTGTCAACACTAGATAATAAGCAGGGCATGTAAGGGTTTGCAAATATTTTAAAGGATAATGGGTCTCATTCACTAAACATGCGCACAAACAATTTAATTGACATTTAATTCCAAATAAATCATGAATCATCAAAAACTTTCGTACTACAATTTATTCTAAATGTATGACCTAAACAACTCATACCACGCGTATACAATAATCATGTACGCCCGGGGCCTTATAAGCATGTAAACAAAACGCAAGATATAATTAGATATGTTATTTGGGTGGGTGAAAAGTACCTACAGTAGACGTTAAAAATTGATTTTTATAAAATGATAATATGATATAAATAATATGATTTTTTTAGATAAAATGTATTATATTACTATTATCATTGTTGTTACATTTGAAATATGTTTTTTGTCATATGTTCTAATGAAATATATTTTCTAAAGGTGAAAAATTTATATTAAACTATTAAAATGTAATATGTGGTTATATAATATGTGCACTAAATGATAAACAGTATCACAAGGCATAATAAACGCACTAATACTTTCATAAATGCAGCGATCCAAAGCAGTGAATCTAATCATCACTCAGGCAAAACTGTGTTTCAAGAGTGAGTCACACTGCTGATGTGATCTAATCACTAGCACACTCTGAGCACATGTGAGTTAACCTATTCCTCTTATCTGCAAAATATCTGCATCAATTTTTATATGCATATTTAAAGCCAATTCTGATGTCAGTCCAATAATATTTTAAGGTATACATACCCTAGAAGGTCCTCTGTAAAGAGTGCGGAAATGATCCCAGGCCTGAGTCTGCTGGGCATCCAGAGTGGCTTCAGTCAACATCTACACAGAAAAAACCCCCAAAACATATCAACATACTCACAGAACCAAAACACCATTGACAGCAGACACAAGGCCAGAGATAATACTAAAGCCAATGAAATATAACATACTTGTAAAAAACGCATCAATGACACATATAAAAACATTAGAATGACATATGATTGGGCAAACTCTGCTGCTAGATATGGACTTGATAAATAGCAAACTGCAAAATTTCTAAATAAACCCTGTGTTAATTGCATCAAACGTGACATATTCTTACACAAGCCTATGATGTGGCAAGAACAAAAATTAAAGCCTAACGGATGTGACATTTAAAAGATAAAAATAAAAAGATGACAATAGATATCAAGCAGTAAGAAAATAAGTTGCCAATTGTTTATGTGGTTATATATTTCTTGTGGCTTTATATGAATTCAGAAGAATTTACATGGGTAAATATAAATTAATCTATGGTAATCCAAATTTAGTCACTGCTGGCCCAGATTTACAGACAGGCCCTTCATACATAATGACACATTCACTTATTAAAGACACATTCCAGTGTCCTTCACACCAATCAGAATCATTTCATCACTTGGTTTGGCTTAAATTGGCCTCCAGTGATCCAGAACCTCTCAGTCTCTGTCATCCAATGTCAATGACCTCTCCAGTCCCAAAGACACCCTAAAGATCTGCCAAAACTTCACCCAGAGATGTTTTTCAACAGAATATTCCAGAATTAAATCAAGTGCATCCTCACTTTACCTCACTGGGTCTCTATATATAATCAGAGTCTGTTTTGAGTGGCACTAAGGACAAATGCTACTGTCACTGCAGAAGAATAAATGCAATTATTGCGCCCTCCCTTCAACAGAAAGGAGGAGATGAACATTGTCACGCTGTTTCAGCTGTCTCCGTACGCAGGGCACTGAGCTGGAGAACGTCCATTTTTCGTGACAGTGTTGTGGAAAAGGTTGTATAATTCAGTGAAGCGTTCATTACGTCCGTTATTTACACATGACTTATTTAAATAAACCAATTACACACTTTTTGACTGCCCAATGTATATCCTTGCTTAAAAAAACAAGCCACTTTTCTTCACCTCGAGACATCAGGAGGAGCATTTCAGCCAACTAGAAAAGATCATTTATAGAACGTCTGACCCACTTCCACCATTTTCTCTTAGGATCAGTCTCCTCTAGACCTGAAGTATCATGTGTTTTGATCAGATTAAACCTAATGTTTCTTGTAGGTAGCTATAAAGGGACTACAGCCTCAGAAAAACAGATTATAGTATAGGTCCTTGCACTAAATTTTATATGCTTTTTTCATTATCGTCATCGTTTTCTATCGATATGGTTGCTACAGAAAACCGTACACGGTCAGATTTCTTTCTATGTTGGATGAAAGTTTCTGCAGCAGCTTGTAAATGTGACTGACACAACATGAGGTTGTATTGTTTTTTTGCACTGGCCTTAAGAGTGACTGTAATGTCTGAGAATTCTTTGGTGGCTATGCCAAATATAAATGGGGTGGTCAATTTTACCCATAATTTAGCACTTCAGATGTAAAGAATGATAAAAGAGCTTGTAGAAGCATAGAAGCCATAGTTGGTGTAGCAAATGCATATATACTGTATATTTTTTTTATCTCACTTTTATTTTTGTTAAGACTAACAGAGAAGTTTTGTGTCTGGTTTTGTTTAGGTGGTTAATATTAACTGTAATTTTAACAAAGCATTAAACCTTAAGAGGCGCCAATCATCAAAAATTTAATTTTTGCTGTGATACGTACAAAAACCAATGTAAAATGTTGGGCAATACTTTAATTTAAGGACTAATCAATGGATTATTCTGCATGACTGTATTTTAGATCCCTTAATTCCTTAGATCCCTTACCCAATCCTACCCCAAACTTAACAAAAGGCAAAATTAATAGTGTTAATATGTGTTCCTCATTCTAAAGTGTTACCAAATGTTGCCACACTCACATATAGATGTTTTGGAGAACCCTAAATACAACTGTAGTGCAAATTATTGAACATTTTTTACTTGTGTGCAGGAAGCAATATGATACGATTTTTGAGAAATGTCACCTCAGGTATTTTCCCCCCCTCAGTGATCTAGTAATCTAATGTAAAAAGTAATGAAACCAAACATGCCACAAGAACATTACTAGTTTATCCAATTTCTCCCTATACCGTACATTAATTTTAATTTCTAATCATGGCTTAGCTTTAGGTTACATATATATATATATATATACATATATATACACACATACAGTATATATATAATATTTAAATACTAAATTCTTTAAATAAAATTACATAAAAAAAATACATAAAAGAAAGATTATATTAACTTCTAAATCATTGTTTTGTTAGGAACAATAATATATCTAAATAGCTTTTATTCTTGGACCTTTCTGAGCCATTGTGATTAATGAAATTGCTTAATCTGCATGCCATGTTATTTTTTTGTATTCTTTCTATTATTTTTCTTCCATGTATGACATGTTTGTGTAGATATAAGGATTCAAGCATTTAAATCATTATCTTCCCATGTTAACGTTTTAGCAGGAGCACTGCATTTAAAGATGAAAAGGAGAAAGAAAGGAAGAAAAAAAAAGGCTGTGTGACATCCTGTCAGACTTGTTATCATTAGCATGCAGGAGTTCTGAAGCATTACGTGTTAATTAAAGCAAGTCTCCACAGGTATAACTCCATGCGTTAGCAGGTTCCTGAAAACTTCGATGTAAAGAAAAGTGCTGAATTTTGCTTGTTACAGATAACACAGTGCTTAGTGATGCTAATGGCTGAGGTTTTACTGAAGGAGAGAGAGGACAAAGAGATACTGGAGAAGAGGAATAGGTCAAAAGGTTCATGTCACTTCCTGTCTTGTCTTTAAGGCTCACTGTCACATTGCATAAAACGCCAAGTCTCTTGACCGACAAGCAATGAATGCTCAATGAAGAGAGAGAGAATGTCTCTAAAGGAGCGAGAAATGAGAGACAGAAATGTAGATGAGAGAGACAGAAAATAAGAAAGAGAAAGACAGACAAGGCAGGACTGTTTCATCACTCCATTCCTGCCAGTAAACAAACGCATGAAAGTAGGGAGAGAGCGTAATGCAATCATAAGCAAGCTAATTTGCTTTGAACCAGCAGGGAAAAAGCCATTTACGTTTCATGGATGAATGAACACACAAAAGGCAGAGTGGAAGAGAGCTATGATTCTCCATCGAGCTGAAGAAGAGCAATGATTCACCTCTAAAAGTGCTGGATTGAGTCAGTTATAGAAAAGAAAAAAACACTACATTAAAACTGTTTATTGTAAAGGTCTAATAAATCTAAAATCTGAAATCTAAACAGTAATTACGTTTATTACTAAGCCAATTGACAATATAAATATAAAACTATTTAAAAAACAACATGTCTTACAGCTGATGTAAGATTTGATCAACTTTAACTAATCAAATCTGCTGTAAAGTGTAATTTCACTCATTTACCTTTCTCCCATGAGCCTCTGCCACAATCCCACGATGAGCAGACATCACTTTAGTCTGAAACACACAGGTTAAAGGTGACAGATGAAATGTGATTGACAGATTATGACAAAAGCAGTGCAGCGATACAGTCAGGCTTGGAAATAGATCGGTCATAATAATTTACCAACTACCCTACCTGCCTTCATCTGATCATAAAAAGGTGAACTTATCTGTCATGAGGGTCTGCATTATATTATTTGCAGTTTTATGTTTTTTTAATGTGTTTTACCATTCTGTATGTTGGTCACACCACATGAATTTGATCTTCCAGACAAAGGTTTATAAAATATTAAACAGCATGAGAACTACAAGAATACCTTTTGTGGGCAAAGAAATAGAAATGTCATACCAGCAGCACCACACGCATATGCAGTGGACTGACAGAGAAGAAATTGTTGAATGAAGCTATTTTTGTTTTCTTTGTCCACTATGGTTGAACCACCGATATCACATGCCTATCTAACAATATCCTTATTACCTTTCTGGGCCTTAAACGTGTCAGTTGCATAATTGTCTATGAAGGGTCAGAAAGCTGTCAGATTTCACTGAAAATATCTTACAAAGCTGACTAAGGATGTATGGGTTGGAACGATATGAAGGTGTATAATTAATGACAGAATTTTCAGTTTTGGGAGAATTATCCCTTTAAGGCCATATATTATATTTGCATTCTGTAACGATTTAACCAGAATTAGATTGAGTTAGAGTCCAAATGTGAGTACAAGTAAAGTTTATTAAAAAAAAAACACAAATATATATATATATATATATCCTAATCCTGGAACAAGAATATAATCCACACTAATAAATAAGGAGCAATCAACATGAACAAGTAAAATAGGAACACAAACACAGGATCAATGACCGGACTGAAACAACACAAAACAAACACAGGGTTTTACTTGTACACATTATTAGGTTATCATATCATTGACGTTAACTATTAATATTTCATTTATAGTACATCACAAACTGTCACACATACACTCACCTAAAGGATAATTATGAACACCTGTTCAATTTCCCATTAATGCAATTATCTAATCAACCAATCACATGGCAGTTGCTTCAATCTGTCTCCTGAACTCCAGACTGAATGTCAGAATGGGAAAGAAAGGTGATTTAAGCAATTTTAAACGTGGCATAGTGATTGGTGCCAGACGGGCCGGTTCTGCTCAGTTACTGGGATTTTCACAAACAACCATTTCTAGGGTTTACAAAGAATGGTGTGAAAAGGGAAAAACATCCAGTATGTGGCAGTCCTGTGGACGAAAATGCATTGTTGATGCTAGAGGTCAGAGGAGAATGGGCCGACTGATTCAAGCTGATAGAAGAGCAACTTTGACTGAAATAACC
>JAUCNO010000626.1:8967456-8985218 GCA_032353835.1 Enteromius viviparus | reverse complement strand
GCCGTGACGAGATGCACCTGGCTGTAATTATTGCACGCCAATATTCATTGGCCTTTTCCAAAGGACTCAAAGGCGATAGGTCTCTCATGCGAGATCCCATATGTAACGTCTCCGTTCCCTCCTTCAGGGAACGTGGGTTATGATAGTAACCTAGACGTTTCTGAGAGACCAGAAAAATAAAACAATAGTTTTTTTTTTGTTTTTTTTTATATATATATTTTTTTAGATGTCAAAATGTGAAGACAAGCTCATTTAATTTCTCTGACAAGTGCTCTGACAGCTTCTTGTACTGTAGCAATGATAACACAGACACCAGATGTTGCTCTTTGCACACACAGAACATTTTTTCAGAACAATTGTTGCCATGATCAATGAGGTAAAATATGCCATCCAAATACCACTTCCCCATCAACACTTTCCATACTGAGCCAAAGGCTCCATCATTATGAAAAAAAAAATTCAATTACTGACAAGTTGTGCTCTTTTTCATTATTACGACATCATTTGATTGATCCCATATTTCACAGGATAGGTACATGCGATGTACATGTAAACAAACAATTTCAGGGTTTTAGGTATAAATTAAATTTTGTGCTCTGGCTTCTGATGCCTATAGAGTGTACAGACACTTGGCCCATCCAGTTACACTGAGGTAATAAAGAGAAAACAGGCCAAACGCTATTATTCCTAATCATCACATAATCTACCTATTATATTAATTACAAAGAAAATGGCTTTTGCATCACACTTAACCCTCAGTTTGTCTCTTTTTTTGGGTGTTTTCTGCTGGTTCATGGCAAACAGGATGCTTTTAATGATATCATTGTGAACATCAAAGCCATTCAGCATTATTATTCATCTCATTCAGTTCCTCTCTCCGTTTCTTTCACAGGAAAAAAATACAAAGTGAAAAAAAGAGCCCAAAAAAAGAGAACGACAAATAACGTGCATCAAATAAAAAAGAAGAGAGAGAATGGAGAACCAAGGAGAGTGGGAGGACGAGAGAAAAGTGGGATGAGAGTTTAGTCTTTGAATCTGTTTGTTAATCAGTAAATTTGTGAACAAGAATTGACATTATAGTAAATGACTTTTCACTCAGTTGGGCATTAAAATCTAACAGTAAAACCTACAGTACAATGACAGTACAGTAAAGGTGCAATGTCTTTAGTTTATTGTGCATGTATATCTTAGCTGCTCAAAATTATTACTAAATTATTAAATTACTAAATTACTACTACAAAATTATTATTGCCAATAACTATTTAACAACTAATGAACCAATTAGTTTAGCTAATGCAGTCAATCTGATCTGACAGCAAACCACATCTGTTGAAAACATCTGGATTTAAACATTTTTTTTTTCACATATTAGCATAATATAGGCAGATGTTTAACGTAAATATGAGCACTAGAAGTGTGTGAACTTTGAGTCTATTATTTTTCCTGAGTACCTGAGTTAGACCTTATTGCCAGGTTTCACATTTAATTATTTTTTATATACATGCCTTAGGAAAAGGCATTACTGGCATGCATCCTAAACAGCTCTGATTTACATTTTAGTCTAGAACTAGGGTTAAGGCTTGTAGGCGAACCCGGGGGTAAATGTCCTAAAATAGAACTTGATTCAATGTAAATAATTTATAGCGTGTGTGCATTGCTCTGGAAGAATATCTGGACATCAAATCATGTGATTGAAGTTACATGTTATATTATATGCTATGTCATATGTTGCATGTTATATCATGTTATATGTTATTACATGTTATATTACATGTTAAATGCTATATGGCACATTACATTGCATGTTATATATTATATGTTATATTATTAGAGTTACAAATGACCTGCTTCTATCATCTGATTTGTTGTATCTCATTATTAGTGCTATTGGATTTCAGCGCTGCATTCGACACTATTGACCACAACATTCTCTTGAATACACTAGAAAACTCTGTTGGCATTAGTGGAAGTGCCTTAGCTTAGTTCGAATCATACTTATCTGACCGCTATCAGTTTGTAGCAGTGAATGAGGAAGTATCATATCGATCACAAGTGCAATTTGGAGTACCTCAAGGCTCAGTACTAGGGCCGTTACTTTTTATGCTTTATGTGTTACTCTTGGGGAATATTATCAGGAGACATGGTGTTAGCTTTTCAATGTTATGATGATGATGATGATGATGATACTCAGCTCTATATTTCTTCTCAGCCAGGTGAAACACAGCAACTTGAGAAACTTACAGAATGCATAGCTGACATAAAAAAAATTGATAACAAATAACTTTAAATTGTTAAATTCTGACAAAACGGAGGTGTTTATCTGACCTAAAAACCCCACACGTAATAATCTAGAATAATCACTTGATGACTGATCTATCAATTCTTCTTCATCAGTTACGAACCAAGGTGTGCTGTTTGATGGCAATCTTTTCATTTGAAAGCTATTTTTCTTGCATCTGTAAAACTAAGTTCCCTGTCGACACTTCACTTCTACTGCATCTGCTAAAACGCGATGGGAAAAACTTTTCCTTCAACAGAAGCCTTTTTTAATCACGTAGTGAAAACTGTACGGTCATTGGTAAGTGCAGTGCTATCTGGATAAACCAATGTGTTGGCTGCCGTGCTGCAACAATGAAGTCAACGCTGTTGAAAAAACGCCCAGCAGCTGGACAATTTCTCCTGCCATCACAGGGCGTTATACGAAAGAGCAAATTTCTGCGACTGTTATGTTAATTGCAGTGCAAGGCACTCAGTCTGGCCTCTCTATGTTCCAGGATAGCGTCCTTTTCAGGATGTGACTCCCTTGCCCGAGCGCTCCCGCCTTAAAAGAGGCAGCGGAGCAGAGGGACACGCCGCTTTGAGGATGATGAGCTCACTTCAGCGCAGCCCCTGCATGCCTCCACGAAAAGCAGTTTCACCCGTTTTCTTTCTAAATGAAGACCAGCATCCCTCTGCAGCTGCGAGTGACCTCATTTGAAAACAGCAAGGACGAGCTGCTTGTCGGGCTCAGGTTACCCATCCACTTTGCTCTGTCAGATGCAGGCTCTCTCAAACCGGGGATGGACCCCGAGCTCTTCCGTGTCCTCTCAAAGGCTGTCAATGAGCTCAGTTTGGATTGGACTCCGCCATAGGAGGCGTCGCGGAGCCGTTTGGATGAATGATTCCTACCATGGTGCCCCCAGGCCCCTCAACAGAAGACCACGCTGTTTTTCCCCGAGGTTCACGACAAACTCATAAAGTCCTGGCGCTCGGCCCTTCACTCAAGTGTTTCAGGCGAAACTTCTCGCAGCAGAGAACCTGATGCTGAAATGCTGAGAGAGCTACGCAGCACGACTGACCTGGTGCTGAGGACAAAGAAAATCGCAGCACAGTCGATTGGCAGATCCATGGCCAGCTGCGTCGTTCTCGAACAACATCTCTGGCTCAACTTGATGGACATAAAAGATGCTGAAATGCCCTGTTTCTCAACGCGCCCATCTCACCGACTGGACTTTCCGGCCCTCCATCCCAGGCAATGCAACACTTCCTATAGTCTTTACTTGAAAAGATCAGTTTCTAAATGAAAAATAATTTTCAAACCTTTTCAAGCAATTCGTACTTCAAATTAATGAAATATAAATTGACAATTCTAAAAATAATTTATTATTATTTTTATCATTAATATTTTCACTTCTGCAACACAATTAAAAGTACATTTGTTTAATTAACAGTATCCAACATATACATTTCCGATACTTATAAATATTTCATTTTATATTTATTTATTTATTTATTTAAGTCTAATTTATTAATATAAATTATTTATGTTTATTTAATTACATTCATTTACAATCACAATTTTTTAACTTCCTAACTGTTTTTCTGGTTTGCTATGACCACAGGAACCCTATACTGAACTACTTTAGATCCACCCAGAGAGACTGTGTTTTGCTCAAGAGAATCACAGTTTGTCCCAGTATGACAGAACACATTTCCCTGAAGGGCATGGGTGTTTGAGAGCCCCAAAATACTTACACACATCAATGTCAACACACACAGACACACATTCACAGAATTATGATGAGAGACTCTGGCATTCTGTGAACAGCAGGGCTTTTTAAACACGACAACATCAGTGAATGCACCTACTCAATGTAACCACTGACACAAAGTGTCACAGCTGTCAGTACGTCTCACATCTAGAGACACAGCACCATTAATCTCATCTCAAACTCAAACATGAGTCAACGGTGTATATGAGGACAAAAGCAGAAACCACTCAACAGGCACATAAATGAGACATTTCCTTGCATAACCTTTCCCTTTGTGTGTGCGTCAATGGTAATAATGATGACCAAGACAGTAAAAATGAAAATCATTAAAAAAAATAGTTTGAAAATACATGTATCAACTTGGAGGGGAAAATTCTGTGAGTGATTTATTGAGGATGTGCACATTAAAAGATCATAGATGCAATACATAATTTCCATAATGACCAATACAATTTACCAAGAGCAGCGCAAATTAATGCTTTAAAACATGATGTATTGTGCATTAATAATCAAGTATATGTTATTTATTTACAGATATATGATGTCACACTTGTCTAATCTTCAGAAACGATGAACAACATTAAACTGACATCATATTTTAAGTATATTTTAATAATAATTATAATAATAATAAGAAGAAGAATAGATATTTCTCAATATAAGATTAAAGAATATATTTTTAATCTGTCAAGTTCATTTCATTTACTTCTATACAGTAGTTGTCTACACCTGATGAATAATGCCATCTTATAGCTAACAGCTATATCTGCTTAAATGTTTGAAGATGGATTACTATAAAGTGTCTAGTCATGTACAACATAATAATAAGAAGTGACAGGAGTGCATGATGATAACAAGAGAGGAGAGGCAGAGAAGAGTGGAGGCTGAAAGTGTGAGGAAGGCCTGACAAAGGCAGCTGCTGACCTTTACTGGCACTGATAATACAACAAGAAACAAAATTACACAGGCAGGAAATTAGCTTGTCGCAAAGACAGAAAATAATGCTCCTAGAATATGAGGAGAAAGATGAGGGGCATTTCATCTTCAGCCCATCTGAAATATAACAGTTTGTCATAGGATTTTTTTTTTTATGAAAAAAAAAAAAGTGCAACAATAAAAAAACTTATTAAGAATGTGTATTTACGTTAATGTTTATGTCTTTCGCAACTCTCTGTAGTACTTGTATAACTGGGAATGAGCAAAGGACAGATGCTTTGCAAAGTCTGATGTACCTTTGCTGAAGGTATTTTTGAAGCCGCACATGTTTTTCTTGCAGATTTCTGGCACTCGGGCTGCAGGTTAACCTGACCTCACTTTGGTTGTGTATGTTTTGCTTCTACAGAGTTGAGAGGAGTGAGCAAATTTTTCACATTATCCACCACAGCCATCACTTTTCTGCACATTTAAATGTATCCTTATACATTTGGCACACACAAACTTTTATTAAAAGCAACCTGCATTGGATTTCAAGGTGTACCTTTTTCACACAAAAAAAAATTAAAATCAGTTTTTGCATTCCCTGGGAGTTATATGACACGACAAAATTGGCTAGAAATATCAAAACTCTATGCTGCAATGCTGGTGGTGATGTTGCACCATTTTACATTTTTGGTACCATATTATTTTTCAATATCAGTACACAAGCGCAGGAGTTAAATGTTATGTAACCCAAATTTTAGCTGAAGGTTTCTTACCACAGGTTTAAAAAAAAAAGGCTGAAAGGGATAGTTCACCTAAAAATTCAAATTACCCCATGATTTTATAACCCTAAAGTCATCCTAGGAGTACTAAGAGACTGGGTGTTGTGATATTGAAAACCAATACAGAAAAACTACACCACATGGCTCTAGGGGTAAATAAAAGCCTTCTGAAGTTAAGTAATGCGTTTGTGTGAAAATAATATCTATATTCAAGACTTCAGTAACCATAATCTCCAGCTTCCACTAACCATTGTGTGCACACTCACGAAAGAGCAGTGGATAACGTACGACATAGGCACAGTGTAAGCGCCGGTGAGAAGTAGTTGATAAATGCAGAAGTGCAGGGGAGAAAGGCAAACAGAACACCAGTCATAAATTAGAGCAAAGCGAGGATTTGTAAAGACAAATGTTGATATAAGGCATTAGGAGACTGGTTTTCATTTGTTTGGGTCAGCTACCCCTTAATTAATTGGGTGTGGTAAGCTGCAGTATCAAAGTTTCCTACAAATGCACACTGCAAATCAGCACTCACGCAGTAAAATTAACCAATATATCATACATGTTTTTAAAGATCTCAGTACATTACACAAATAGATATATCCTATGACATGATTATATACTATGACAACTATAATTAAAGGTGCTCTATGCAATGTTGCAGGATTTTAGCTCGATTTCATTTTTATCTCAAACCGTATGCATCAACCCTTGATCGTCTTGCTGTCTGCCCTCTGAATACATTGGGAAAAAACCTGATCTCGAAGGACAACACAGAGGCTGCAATACCAAAACAAACACTATGGGCACAGGATTTGTACCAAAGCAAAAACAAACGGCCAACCAATCAGCAAAAAGAGGTGGGGTTTAATGCATGTTAAATCCCACCTCTTCTTGCTGATTGGTTGGCCGAAGCATGTTTGCACGCATCAAACCCCACCTCTTCTTGCCGATTGGTTGGTCGAAGTTTGTTTTTGCTTTGGTGCACATCCTGTTCCCATAGTGTTTGCAACATCGCATAGAGCACCTTTAAATGTGCAAATACATTCACCGGCATATTCATTAGCACACACAAATATCTGCCAATTACATGGCAGCAATACAATTTATCTATGCATGTAGACCTGGTCAAGGTGATCTTCTGAAGTTCAAACAAAGGATCGGAATGAGGAGGAAAAGTCGTTTTGAATGTACCCTAGTTGTTGGTGCCAGATGGGCTGGTCTAAGTAGCTTAGAAACTGCTGATCTACTGGGATTTTCTTATACACCGCGAAACGTTTCACACTGGATGCCTTTCGGCGGATGGATTATACTGGAACACCAACTAGCGTTTCTAATGTTCTGAATGTACTTGAAAGAAGGGATGCATTGATCCAGATCAGCCGATATGTTTGCTCGTTTTGTCAGTAAAACCGGTCCTGTAATCAGCAGTAAATGCCATCAGGTGCGTGATTTCACATTGAGCCGTATATACTACACACAGCCGTTGTTCACCGACGCACGGCACAATATTTGTCTGTTGGACTTGGTTGAACAAAAATAAAGAATATTTTGTTGCTTAAGCTGATGTATTTAGTCATTATTCAATGGTATACTAAAAATTCATATGAAAAAACGTTTCTCACTGTTCTCAAGTAAAATATTTATATGCGATTAAAATGCGATTAATTTCGATTAATTAATTACAAAGCCTTTAATTTAACCAGCCCTAATATACAGTAATCATTTATAGGGTTTACAGAGAAGTGTCCAAAAAATATACAGTGAGCAGCAGTTGTGTGAGCGATATCAGAGCAATATGGCTAGACTGATTTGAGCTGAGAGAAGGGCAATAGTAACTCAAATAACTACTTGTTACAACCAAAGTACGCATTTGTGCTTTGAGGTCTAACCAATGTCGTGTTTTCTACAGCCGCAGCAAACACTGGGTGACACTTTTCTCAGCTAAGAACCGGAAATTCCCACAGGCTCACCAAAATTGGACAATAGAAAACTAGAAAAAGGTCGCCTGGTCTCATGAGTCTCGATTTTTGCTGCAACATTTGGATGTTGGGGTCAGAATGTGGGGCAAACAACATGAAAAAATGGATCCATCCTGTCTTGTTTAGGCAAGTGAGGATGGCATAATGGTAATATATTAACCCTTATATTTTTCCCCTTAATTGAAAACCTTCCCAACATCATGGAATGGAATGTTTTTCCTATCCCTAGCTGAAATTGTTTAAATCTCAAACTGTTACCAGTCTACAGCAGATATAAAGTTAGGGTTACCAATTTGACAGCTTAATAACTAAAATCACTATAAATGATAGAAAGACTTTACTGCTTAAACAACAGTTTAAACCTTTTATTTTAAACCCTCCAAAAAGAGGCCACATCAACTTTGTATTATGATGATCTCCACAATGGTGATCTTTGAAAACATTTACATTTAGCAGATGCTTTTATCCATGAAAACATGCAAGGGCTATAACAAAGGACAAATTAAAATTATATTGTGTTTAGACCAGAAATGCTCCCAAGTGACTTGTACCAATAATATTTCTTCAACGGTATTTGAAACATGCAGAGTTTCTGCCACCAAGTAAGAGTGAGGAGCAGCAAGTGAGAAATGGAAAACCTGGAGTGAATCTGGAGGATTTCAGCAGAGAGGGAAAACTCCAATAACATACTTTGGGGCAAAGCTTTAGGACACTGATCCTAGATTGGAGAGAGGATGAGGTTATCTGCTGACACTGAATAACACTGACACATTGCTAGAAAGAGAGAACAGATGGAGAGGATAATCAGCATGAACGAAAGTGCAGGGCAGTAATGAGATGTCTGAGAGTTTGGCCCAAGGATATTGAGATGCCAGTTTATCTTTGTGTGTTTGTGCATGCACATGCTCATGTGTGTATTATTCCAAGGTCTCCATGAGCCATAGGCAATAAAAACACCATGACAGTAAGACGAGAAGTGAGGAAAGAAAAAATAGAAAAAAGTATGAACTATGTGCTGTTTCCAAATATGTTCTGAATTCAGTAATCATTTCTTACAAAACTGAAAAATAATATTTTAACACATTTAACACATAACAAATTTTTTATGTAGTGGTCTCATGTGAGGATGGCTTTATCATTAGATGTTAATTCGTTTCGAATAATGTGTGTGTGTGTGTGCGCGCATGTCAATGTTCAATTCTAAGTCTGTTTATCCAACCAAGAAATCTATGTAGAGCCTTTACAAGAACAAAGAACAAATCACAAATAAAAAAGCACAATGGTCATATATTGATTATTTGAATAAGTACTACGGCAATTCCAGGATTTGGAAGTAACACAAAAACAATGGTCTATAGGTATGTTTATCATTCACTTTAGGGATATGCCAAACTTTTAATTTATTTATCAAAATTGATGGGTTATCAGAATGTACAAAGTATTTTTTAAACTTAAGTTTTTGTTTGTTTGTGTGTGTGTGACCAGATCAGGAACATTAGGCCAAACCAGAGAATGCACTGTTTAACTCCCCAACATAAAAAGCATTGGAAGTCCATGCAGGGACAACAGTGGTGAATGATCCCTTTAAATAGAAGAACAGTCAAGACAGGAACACTCTCCCGGAGGTAGACGTGTCAATGTCAAAGTCTACAATCAAGAGAAGAACTCACCAAAGCAAATAAGGCCAAAAAAAATCTACAAAAGCCAGACAACTTTTAGAAAATAATTCTTTGGATGTCTGAAACCAAGATAAACTAAGAAAAGTTTGGAACAGCTTATTATCCAAAGCATAGAACATCATCAGTAATACATGGTGTAGCGGTGAGATAGCATGAGCATTTGTGGCACTTGTTTACTGCTGTTTACTGATGATATGACAGAAGCAGCCGGATGAATTCTGAAGTGTATAAGGACAAACTCTCTGCCCAGATTCTCTGTTTTGGACGGTGCTTCATTCAAATGAACACTGGCCCAGAGCATACAGCAAAAGCAGCTCATGAGGTTTTGTAGGTAAAAAAAGTGGAATATTCTTAAATAGCCAAGTCAATCTCCTAATATCAAACCAAGTGATTATGCATTTCACTTGCAGAATACAAAAATCAGGGCAGAGAAACCCACAAACAAACATCAACTGAAGGCCTGTCAAAGCATCACAAAGAAGAAATCCATTCTCTGGTGATGTCCATGAGTTCCAGACTTAAGGCAGCTGTTGCATGAAAAGGATTCTCAACAAAATATAAAAAAACGTTTATTTCTATTTATAATTAAATGTATTTGTCCAATTACATTTGAGCCCTAAAACTGGGGGGGGGGGGGTTATGTATAAAAATAGTTGTAATTTTTTAGGCTACGTTTACACTTATCCGGATAAATTTGAAAACAGCGTTTTCCTCTAAAAACGCTCCACGTCTACACTATCGCTTTCAATCGTTTCCAAAGACTTGATCATCATCACACTGAAACAACTAAAAACACTTACGTTCCTGTACTGCGCATGCGTGAAACGTAAGACGATTTGATCTGTGTCATTTCCATCTGACGTTTATTTTCCCTTCGTGTAAACGGGGCCTAGTCTAATCCAAATTAAAAAAAACAAAATGCTAAATTAAATTGCTAAAAGGCCTAAAAGGGTTATTTGACCATTCTAGAGTAGTTCCATTGAGCATACTATTTAGTATGGTAAAAATATCAAAGCACTGTGATATCGTTACAATATTCCAAGTACCTCCTCATATAAGCGTTGTTCAATTTGATTAACAGATTATTTAGATTATTTTTTTTGCAAAACTACTACAAATTTTGTGTGGCTGAATAAAGTGTTTAGACTAATATAGGAACAGCTGGAGGTTAAGGAAATGGTGATCAGTGTGGCTGCATCCCTGCTGATCTGAGAGCTGCTGCTGAAATTGTGCTGAGGGCGTGGAGCTAACACAATAGGGAGTTTTAGCTGGGTTAAAACGAGCTGCAGAGATCTGCTCTTCATCACACTTCTTACTCAAGTTAACAAGCTCTGCTGGGTTATTTCTGCAAGTGTAAAAACAAAGATACACATGTGCTAACCACTGTGCAATATACCGTTAGAAGATTCAAGGCTTTCTCTCACCTGCTAATCAGTAAACACAAACATACAAACACATGCATGCATTGCACATACACACACATACATCTTCAGATTCTCATAAGCACTCTCACATACAGTACACAAAGCAAAATATATCTGACAGTAGCAAAACTGAAGAGGCAGAGTACCAGATATGTCCCAAGTGCTATGAAAAGATTGGTTTGCTTTCACTCCCTGCAGGTGTTATCATTTTTTTCCTTCTCATATACCCTACAGCATATGCTGCCTTCAAGTGCACTTGAGAAACTTCATTGGCTTTCACATATGAACACCATGCGGTCAAGTTGAATTAACAATCATACACTGTGTGCTGAATTATTAGGCAAGTGGAAAGTCTGGTCCCATTTTTTTCCAAGAACATTTGAGGGACTTTTGAAGAACTTTGCATCGCATCCTCTTGAACCGCTGTTTAAAGAATTTATCTTCCAGAATTCAGCAGTTAGGGGAGCTTATTTTAAGTCCATCTCCTTTCCTGAATAGTCTGTCTTGCAGATACTGACTAATATAACCTCCTAAAACAAATTGCCTGACTCTGGAAGATAAAATCTGCAAACAAGTGGTACAAGAGGATATGATGCTGGTTCTTCAAGAGTGACTCAAAACTGTCCATAAAGCCTATAAAGAAATCAGTCTTAATGCATTTCACAACACAAGCATGTTATTCTTATTAAGTGATTGTCGTTTTAAGGATTTTTTACCCAAGCGAAGTCTCTGAGACCCTGACACATTGTATTTGTGGAGACTCCAGGAAGGTTGCAGTTCTGGAAAACGATGGCACTGGAGACTAAATGGTTCCTGATGGTTTCTCATCTCAGCTATTTTCTTGCATGTCTTTTTTCCTCCACCTGTTTTTCAGACTCTTCTGACCCAATGAGCATTTCACTGCATGCTTCTCATTGGCATTTATTAATTTTTTAACTTTTAGTCAGAGTTCAGTCTCTTTTTGTGGCTCGTTTTATCTGCAAAAGAATAGCAGCCTAATAATAAATTCAGACACCTGAATATAAAAAGATTTTGACTTTCATGGCCTTCATGGACAACTATAGATCATTCATTTAATTACATACTACATCAATAGTAGTTATTAAGATTGATGTGGTTTGAGATTGGTAAAATGTTCTTGGAAAAAGACAAATGTCCAGAATTTCAACTTGCCTAATTATTCAGCACACATTGTTCTCTAAACCATAAACCTAAAAAATAAATATAAATAAATAAATACGCCTGGAAATAATCAGCATTTCTATAATGTATTTCTATAAATCCTTTCACATATTTATACATGGCATCAAAGCTCAGTATATTGTTACATAAAGCAGTCTGTAAAAGTTTCAATGTTAACACTTTACAAAAAGGTGCCATTTGTTAACATTAGATAATATATCTAATGATTGAAATGGATTAATATTATGATGTTTTACCTTTTTAGATGTTTAAAATGTTAGTTTTTTCAGAGAGGGTAAGAAATGTTTTATACTTGTAGTGCAGGCCACACTATTGCAGCACACAATTTTCCACCAGTGCTTTAAGCAATTGAACAAATGATTAAATGAATGAAGGAAAGAATGAATGGGCCTGTCAAGACAACATAGAAAAAATTACCCCAGTCATTAATATTAAAATGTAAAGAAACTTAGCCTTTACAGTTGCAGCTGAAAAAAGCGGTAAAACTATATTGCACAATAACTATGCAATTAAGGACAGTAAGCAATTAATAAGTTCCAAAACATATGGTTTTCGGAAATAAGAATCTGTTGTTTTCAACATTAATAATAAATAATTCTAGAACATCAAAACAGCATATTAGAATGATTTCTGAAGGATCATGTGACACTAAAAACAGGAGTAATGTCCACTGCCACATTCAACTTTGACTGGAATAAATTAAATTTTATAATATATAACAACAGACAATAAACAGTTATTTTAAATTATTATAGTTTTAAATTACAATTACATTATTAATATTTCACAATAATATTTGCTGTATTTTTTTATCAAGCAAAAGCAGCCTTGGTGAACAGTGGTTGTTAAAAACATTTTTAAAAATCCTACCAACCCCAAACATTTTAATGATAGTGTTTTTTTTTTATTATTATTATTCATCAGTTGTTGTTTTTTTACTGAAGGTCTGAAATGATTTTCAGTGGTAAATGATGTAATGCTTTCATTTTATTGAAGCCAGAACATTTAATTAATGCTTCAGGCTTGTTTTGCAAACTGTGGGACGATAACATTTATATAGTGTGAGTACTGTATGTGTGCAAGAAAAGAGGTGTGTATACACTCACGTTCTCTGCAGAAGGAGACAATAATCCACCATGACAGGAACAATGTCCTGCAGAGGAGAAGAGATAAAGAACAAAAAAAGATGGAGCGATGGAGTGTGTAGGAATAGAAGAAGAAAAGAATTGTGTGAATTCATTAATTTATAATAATAAAATATATTAATAACATTGAGGCTAACCAAGTAAAGTAGAAAATGGGAAGGAAATCTATGTTTGTAGAATTTGGAAGAAAGCTTTACAGATTTCTACAAAACTAGAACAATGCAGATTTACAGAATCAATAAAAAAGCAAAAAAGAATTTGGAAAATATTGTGAATCTCATCTGTCTGATATACTGTATACCTCATCTCTAATTACTACATAACCACAGTCCAACAAATATAAGTGAATTAATTAAACATTTCTCTCATGTTAAAACCGATTTTGAAAGTATGTCTGACGGACAGGCATTTAGAGTAGCATAACTTTCCACATTGCCCTAGATATACACAGCTAAATCTGCCATTTGGCCACGGTGAGTGCCTTATTTTTGTGATGACAGAGTGCTTCCTAATGGCAAAAAGAAATCTGAGAGCGAGCGAGACCCAGAGGCAGAGGAGAGATGACATTAGTGGGCCATTATTGTATGTGGTTTCCGCTTTACGATGAGATGCGGTTTAAAAATGGTTGCCACAGGCCTAAAGACTGACATAAAGGAGACTGTCTGCATCGCTCTCTCTGTCTGCTCTCCTCACTCTCACCCCTCTAAAAAGCCACTACAATGATAAATCCTGCAGCTCTGTCTTAAATAATATCTAGATCTTTAAATAATAATACTAATATAGAAAAACACTAAAATAACACCATTTGAGAGGGCTTCTATTGGTGACCCATTACCTGGAAGTGTTGCTCCATCACCTGGATTTTCCCTTGCTCTGGACATTTTTTCAAAGAGCGATCTACATACTGTAACAAAATGTCCACCATCTGTGAAGAGAGAAAATCATCAGATAAATGTTATTTATTTGCAAATGATTTACTTGCAACAAGCAATTTTAGTCTTCATACTCATTTACAGGGCTACAGATTAATTAAATGAATTTAATGAATTAATTTAGAATTCTGTCATACAGAAAAATACAAATACTGTGTTAAAAGAAAATGCCACCGTTTTTCCATATTAAACTATATTCTTCCCTTAAATATCTTTCCTGTCTCAGTGCATGCACTTATAAAAAAAAAAGAAAAGAAAAAAGAAAAGAAAAAGAAAGAAAAACATAGAGAGTTTTTTAAGCAAATAAAAAAAAAGATAACTATAATGGAAAGAGCACTTCACAGCACTTCGATGATGTTACTGCGCCAAGGTCAAAGCACTGCGAAGTGCTCTTCCGCCATACATACAGTTGTTATTTTTATCCACTTAAAAAAATCATCACGTTTTATTTTGTGTCACCATACATGTTACCGTCTTTAAATAGGGAAATGTGGAAAGTGTTTGGTTGCTTTGAAATTCATCCTCGTCTAAGTTGAGGGAAGAACATAGTTTAATATGGAAAAACTGTGGCGTTTTCCTTTAATAAGAAAAAATATTATTCACAGTATAAAGATCCAATAAGAAACTTAGTTCAGTTTAAGAACAAAATTATTTTAATCTATGGATTTAAACCCCAAACCCGCTCAACCAGGTTTAACTCTGGAGACAATGCTGGCCATTTCATGATTTAAAGCTATTCTATTCTATTCTATTCTATTCTATTCTATTCTGTTCTATTCTATTCTATTCTACTCTTCAAGACCATTTCTGACATATCCTGAAAGCATGTTTTAGCCCATTATCCTGTTGAAGGATGAACCTAAGATGACGTACACCAGAGGGTGCTGCAATTTTTTTTCTGCCAATGTTGGTAACACCGTATCTAACTAAAAAAATGAAGAAAAAGATGTACGTACAGCAGTATCATATATTAACAAGAATCTTACCTTATCTGCAACCACACCTTTTCTCTTAGCAGGGTCTACAAATAGTCCTGTTACACAAACACAATCCATTAGGTCTACATTACTCTCTGGATTTTGTGGTATCATTACAGCTTTTGAATCTTAATTCTATGAAACAGAAAAAAATTCTGAAGTTCTTGGAAAATCATTTCTATATAATTTGCAACTTGCATAATTACAAATTAAAAGCTTTGAGGTCTGAAAGCTGTAATCATTTTCACAGAAACTTCGAAAATAACAGTCATTTGGCTCAACAAAAAGAGTAGATTTTAGAGTGGATTTGAACAGAAGGACCGACCTAGCACAGCTTTGGCGGTGCCCTCATGAAAGGACCAGGCAAGAGACAGAGCCTCCATGAACTTCTCCTGCTTCAGCAGATGGTCCACACGCTGTAGGACGTCAGAAGTCCCTTTACTAGCACATTCATTATTGTGACTCATATATAACATTTGTGATGTGCTTTAAAATAATGCCTTACCTCACGCCAGTTCCTCAGAGTCATGATGTGCACAGACTTAAAAAAAAAAAAAAAAAAGGGATTAATTTACAAATCTGCGCTGTTGCTATATCTTTAATTGCTCAACACAAATAATTTTTTATATTTACAAAAATTAAACATTTCATTGTCTGTATAAAACCAGACATTTGTTATTGCAATTTAAATACATTAGCAAATATTTTCTATATGCTGATACAGGAATTTTAAACAAGTATGTAGTGCATCAAAGGAAATCAGCCACTAAAGATTTTATCAGAACATTGATACATGAGGAGCCAAATTCCACAAAGAGGCCGCAAAACAACAGGAAGTCATTAATAGGCCCATGATACCCTGTTGCCTGCCTCTCGCAAGCAGATCCAACAGACATTGTCACAGGACAGCTTGCAACATTAACACAAAAGTACACATATTGAGAATCCCAACTCAGGAAGGAGATTGTCAATATTAGGGCAAATAACCAAAATAATGGTCAAAGACACAGTACATCATTATCATTACGTGGGTAAAATAATTAAAGATTTTGTTGGATGGATCTCCATCCCCCCAACTCAGGACCCGGCTGAAATTCCAGATGAGACCTTTAACCCCTGGCTTTCACCTGGTCTTCAAACACCTCATTCTGACAAAAACTGGGACTGCTTTTTCAAGCCTATCCAGGCTTAAAATACACCAAACTGGACTTAAATCACTGATATGCATAACTGCATATTATATGTAACCCACACCTTGAACTATCATGTGTTAATCACTCATTGTATATGTATTTTGAATAACTATTGAATGTCTTATAGTTTAATATCCGTTTTAAGTATGGTTTTGCTTCGATCTTCTTGCCGGAAATGTATCATATTCATGTTATAGAAATCATGTCCAAAATTATATTCTGCGAGAGTGGGAAAATTTGGACCATGTGACTGATAATATAACATTTTGGACACACCCTGATCTAGAATGATATCTGTTGGTTAAAACACAATTTTGGGATGTGTCCAAAGATGAGTTTAAAAGCTCAAGACACTATTCAAACTAGGCTCTTAGCCTTAGCTTTTAGCCTCCGCTCTTAGCCCAGTTTTCAACTGGCTTTTAGTCATTATGATTTTCATCATGTTTTG
Organism: Enteromius viviparus; assembly: GCA_032353835.1. Lineage (NCBI taxonomy): Eukaryota > Metazoa > Chordata > Actinopteri > Cypriniformes > Cyprinidae > Enteromius > Enteromius viviparus. The sequence continues at coordinate 8,968,507 of JAUCNO010000626.1, read as the reverse complement.
CATCCTTTAAGAGCCGTTCAAGCATGCACACCTGCTGCTGCTTAGAAGAAAACTCATCTAGCATCGTTAATTGATTTCTACACTTTCTTTTCTTTCCGTGAAAGTTTGTGTAAGTTAAGTTTTGCCTGTTGTGTCTCCAAGTCTCCGACTGCACCGCATCAAACTTCAAACAAACTGTGACTCGCTTCTATTTCAGCCACCGGCCAATCTTTGGCCTCCCAAGACTTCAATGACAACTGACACGGCTCATTCAGTGAACCACAAACAGACTCAGTGATCCGCCCTAAAACAGCGATTCTGTGCAAATTCCCAACAGAGTCTTAAATAATTTTGATTCGATTCTTTGTTTGAGCTAATATTTAATTGAGTCAGCCACAAGTGGCACATTAAATGGAGAAAAACAAACAGAAAAAAATACACCTTAATAAAATGGCCACCATGGTCACCGCCCATTTTGAAAAGTTTCCCCCCTCACATTTACTAATGTGCCACAAACAGGAAGTTAATATCACCAACCATTCTTATTTTATTAAGGTGTATCCATATAAATGGCCCCCCCACACACACACACACACATATACATACAGTACAGGCCAAAAGTTTGGACACACCTTCTCATTCAATGTGTTTTATTTATTTTCATGTCCATTTAAATTGGTAGATTCTCACTGAAGGCATCAAAACTATGAATGAACACATTTAGAGTTATGTACTTAACAAAAAAAAGGTGAAATAACTGAAAACATCTTTTATATTCTAGTTTCTCCTCTGCTTCTGAAGACAAGTTCATACGAGTCACCAGCATCAGAAAGCAAAAGTTTACAGCAGCTCAGATCAGAGACCAGATAAATGCCACACAGAGTTCTAACAGCAGACTTATCTCTAGAACAACGCAAATCAGGCCTTCATGGTCAAATAGATGCCAGGAAACTTCTGCTAAGGAAATGCAACAAGCAAAAGAGATTTGTTTGGGTCAAGAACCACAAGGAATGGAATTTAGACCAGTGGAAATCTGTGCTTTGGTCTGATGAGTCCAAATTTGAGATCTTTG
>JAUCNO010000626.1:8950304-8965740 GCA_032353835.1 Enteromius viviparus | reverse complement strand
AAATAAACTTTACAAGCCAAACAAAGCACATAAAATAGAAAATACATAAAACTTCAAATCAAAATGTGGCAGTTACACAGATATAATTTTAATTTCAATTTCAACTATAAAACAGCTCTTAAGGTGTCATTATTCGGCTGAATATTCGATAACGTCTAGCACATTAGGATTTACTGAATATTAAGCCCCTTTAATTATATAATAATAATTTTAGTCCAAAAGAGCTATTTATATATGTATTTGTTTTTTTTTGTTTTTTTAAGAAATTATGTATTTTATATAATCTGCTAAAATCAGATGACAGTTTTCATAAATTGTGTGCTTTAACAACTAAATTGTGTGTTTGTGTTCACAGTATACTTATACGAAAAAAATGCTGTCTTAAATACAACCCAGCACTGGATAAAATATATGAAAAAAAATTTGTTTTGACATTTTTGCGATTTGGTAACTGGCCAGAGGGATGTTTTAGACATTTAACCCATTTCTACCCACTTGCTAGGTTTGCTCATATTTAACCCAGTGGTGGGTTGTAATTAAACAAGCTTTTTTAGATGTTTAGCTATATCTAAATATGTTACAAGTTATGTACACTGTGCAAAATGGGAGTGTCTTCTTCCATCATCCCCCACTCATTACAGTACAAAGGTCAATTAACAAATTGCAGTTATTGAAAAAACAGATACAGATATTTAGAATTTTCATGTGAAATGTGGTATAATTCTGAACAAAGATCTAGGCTGGTTATCAGAGAACTGTGTACACAAAACTTCCAAGATAGGATCTGCTAAATGACTGCTTGCATTCACTGTGTTCATCATACTCTTCTCCATTCAGTCATAAATTGCTCTCACTCTTTGTCGATTTTTGTGAACTTCTCACCCCGCTAACAACAGTCAAACTGAGCCATTGGTTCACAGATGACTGGCTCTCTTAGCCTTGGTTTGGGCGTTGCGTGGCTCTTTATCCCTGTTTTACTTTCTTCTGTCGCCATGGCTTATCTTCACAGAAATGTGGAAGAATCTGAAAGCCACTGCAGCTCCTCCTATACATGCACCAAGCCATTCATTGCAATGGTTTTAACTATCATTACAGTGAAATCCGCAAGAGCTGCTAAAGATGTAGTTGCCATGTATGTGCTTGTGAGTGTGACCTAGACAGTGAGACAAATGAATTAGATATTGTAAGAGGATTTTGACCATGTTTTAAAATCAGTTTTTACAATTTATTATATAATTTCCAGAATTTGCTGAACATTTACTCACTCTTAAGTCATCCAAGATATAAAGGAACTTGTTTATTCATGGAAATAAATTTTTAGAAATTTTGCGTTACTTACTCATCAATCGATCCTCTGTAGAATGGCTGTCATCAGAATGAGAGTCCAAATAAAAACATTATATAATCTACATGACTCCAGTTTATTAGTTAATGTCTTTAGTGGAAAGCTGCAAGAGATAAATCCATCAATAACTTCTGGCCAAAATAGTCTTCAGTAGAAAAAGTGAATCTTACACAACCTCCCAAATCAAAATCCACCAACATATTTGTGTAGACCTCTTTGGACTCTTTACAATTGTAAATGGTGTTTAATCTGTGCATATTTCTCTCCTGATTTAGACAAGAACAGCATGAAAAGATGGATAGGGAATATTTTACTCCAATGCAGCAATGACAGTTAAAACAAGTTACTGATTGCTTTGCGTTTTACAAACATGCAGGTTTTCTTTAGTCACAATAAATGATTATGGATTTTGTGATTTTCATTGAAGGCACTATAGAGAATCCACTGTTTATCAAGTAATTACAAACTAATAATGATAATAATTTTCTAAATATCTCCAAATCTGTTCCCATGAAGAAACAAACTGATGATTTGAGAATGAGTAGATTTTTCACATTTTCAATTTAAACCATTAAACTAGTTAATAAAACAAAACAAATTTAACTGTGAAAGAAAATAGTTTCAGCAAAATAATAATACATACCGTAAATATGATACGTTCATATTTTAGCTACTTTGTTGAATGCTGTTCAAAGCATTTTTTCAATGTTGTGTTAATAAATGCAAGTATCCTGAAGCAAGTTAGCTCAGGAATCTCATGGGATATTTAAATCTATGAGTTTATTTGAAATGTCTGTGCCTTTTTTTGTTAAGATAAATAACTTATAAAATTCCTAAAACCCAAGGGACAATTGCCAAGAATTGTTAAAAAAGCAAATTATCTTTTTGAGCACAAAGAGAACTGGGACATTCTTGGCTCGTATAGCAGAAATGCTGAGATTCCATCACAGGTAAAATGGCTTACAGACAGTGAAAGATACAGGCCAGTCTGCCAGGGACAGTTAGTGTTTCTGCAGGACAAACGTCTCTATCTATTCTGTGTATTTTCTCTCAATTGTCTCAACTTGTCGAGGAATTTATACTCTGCATTGCTGGGGCAACCCTTTGCCCTACAGGAAAAATCTATACTCTATTTTTTTTGATAAGTAGAATTTACTTGACCGAGATTGTTTATTATATCTTGTGGTCAGTACAATATTTATAATAGATTTTCTGTCAATTAAAAATAATTAAGAAACTACATAATTTAAACCTTAAAGTTACTTTTGCTGATGCAACATAATGTTTTCGGGTGTTGTAATGATATCAAATTATATTATGTAGCTTAATAAAAGTGGAAATTGCCTGATAAATGATATATCTGGCACAGTGTGAACTATCAAAGACGCAATCTGAGAAAATCGTCGACGTGTCGTAGACACTCGTGAGATATTTGCCATGCTAAATATTTGGACCTGTCAGCGATTTAAAATCATGCCATATGAATGTGTTCTGAATGAATAACATTGGCGATATACAGCCAATGAGAGAGAAACATCCAGGGCAGCGGAATGTTGGGGGAGGAGTTACAAAGGTATAGAATGTAATTAGCTTGCAAGCTTAGTTTGCTTGCTATCCACTCCAATCCACTAGGTGACTGCTTCAGCTCCTCCGCTGGGGTGCCCTCCAAATCTCCAGTTCGTTCCAGAAACAGAACAAACCCTCTCACTCCTGAAAGAGCAGTTTTGGTGGCCTCGGATGGACCAAGATGTGCAAAGGTACGTGAGAGGGTGTCAGGAATGTGCCAAGTCAAAGTCTCCCAAGCACCTACCATCTGGAAAGCTTCTAGCACTTCCCACACCTAACCACCCCTAATCGCACCTAGGGGTTGATGCATACTCGGTTTCCAGCCCCCACTCTTCCCTTAGTCAGGAGAACCCTCTGATGTTCGCTGCTGTGGATTACTGGTTTCGGGAGAGTGAGAGGGTCTGGGACGAAGCCCATCAACATCTCTAAAGGGCAGTGTGCAGGCAGAAGACCAGGGTGGATATCCTTCGATCTGAAGCTCCAGCATGTCAAGTTAGCCAGGAGGTCTGGTTGTTGACTCAGGATATTTGACTATGCCTGCCCTGTTGGAAGCTCAGTCCCAGGTTTGTTGGTCCCTTCACCATTGTGGAGCTGATCAACCCGGTCACTTACCATCTCCAACTCCCACCTCATTACAGGATTCATCCATCTTTCCATGTGTCACTGCTTAAAACCTATCACGATCCTCTTCTTGTTCCCACAGGGCCTGGTAAAGAAGAACCCCCTCCTCCTATGGTCATTGAAGAGGGAATGATCTACAAGGTCAAGGAAGTCCTGGATTCCCGGCGTCGTGGTGGTAAGCTAGAATACCTCTTGGAATGGGAAGGCTATGGCCTGGAAGAGAGGTCCTGGGTCCAACACCCCAAGGTAGGGGTCAACCACCACGACGTTGGAGGGGCCCGGCCTTGGAAGGGGGCCCTGGAGGAGGGGGTACTGTTACATCCACACTAGGCTCCACCCTCACCTCCATCCCTGTCCCCTAAATTTTAATCAGCCCACACCACCTGTTCACTATCAGCACGACCACATAAAACCACACACACGCATTCAGTCACTGTCCAAGCTCATATGCACGAAAGTGGGCTCTAGCTACTCCATTCCGGCTCTGTTACTTACCTGATATCTCACTTGTTCTCTCCTAGTGTGCTCCTTGATCCTCCGTGTGTCTCCAGGTCCTTGTATCCTCTCCTCGCCCCCGTCTGGAAAGTGGTGTGTGGTTTTGGTCGTCTCATCTGTCCTCCTCCAGTTCGGTATCCAGCTGCAAGCAGAAAAAACTCTAAGTTTGATTATAACAATCCTCAGTTATCGTTTGAATAAAGTTCCTTAGAGTGTATGTGTATATTTTTAAATGTATACGATGGTGTTTCTGTGTGTGTGGCCAACACTGTGTTCTGTCTTTATGTTGTTTTCACAGTTGCTAGAAAGACACATTTTGGTGAAATTTAAGTCATCATGTGGCCATCTGTTACACCACCTGCATCTTAATAAATGCATTTTACAGTAATAAACAGAATTAAATAGCTCATAGGTTGATAAACCATATTTATTTTTAAAAAAGAAAAATGTAACCTAAAAATAGTTTCATTATTTAAATGTGTTTATTATTATTGCAGCATAATTGAGTGTTATTTAACATGCAGAAAAGCCTATATGTTTTAACATATGCCGACAAAAGTACACTTTATGGCTTAAAAAAAATAACAATCGAAGGTCACCACTTTCCTCACTTTCTCAAAGCTGCAATCAGACTCAATCATTCCAAAGACTGATTCCTACAGTGGAAATTTATGCTGAAAAATGTCATGCAGCAATTGCAGCTGTGAGCTTAAAGTTCATGTCTGCCCAACGTTTACTTGATATCCTATGCAGTGAAGTTCATCGGGTTTATCGTCTCAGAGGGGGCGACGAGAGGAACGCTGGTAATACTGACCTAGAAACACATGTGCTTGTGAGCAGGTCGCACATGATGAGAGCTGAAACCAAATCCGTCTGTGCCTCGGATGCATGAGAAATGCAGACTGCAAGAACGATCTCCTCAGGTTCGAATTAGAAAACTTCACGTTTCAAAGACTGGATTCGAATCCCACTGGATTCCCGGGCGGATGAAACTGAGCTCTTTATTTATTACGTAGCGCAAATTGTAAGGACGTGATTTGCTTGCATCACACTCTCGGAGGGAGACGGGCCCGCGCCTGGGAGCTGTCCCAGGCAACATGGTGCTGAAGCCGCAGCGAGAGCGAGCATCCTCCGGCTTTACTAGTGATCATCATCATAACAACTCGTGTTAGATAAATTTGCACAACGCCTATCGTCGCATGAACCTCGACGCTTTGGATTGCCACGCAGGAGCCACTTTAATATTTTGCCAGCAATTTGATTCAAATGAAAGGTGCTAGATGTGACAAAACGACGGACTGTGGAAAAAATTTTCCTTATCGTCGAAAGCGAATCTTTTTCTTCTCTGGACCCATTTTCGAAAGACATCTCTAACATTACATGGGACAGTGAGCTAAACTGCCTTGGGATTTCTGCAACAAGGACTGGGTGTTTAAGGAGATAGGCTGCCTGCACTAACAAGACGTTGGCACCTTATATCTTTCAGAGGGGGACTTGTGCGGGATGCATTTGTAAGCGGTCGGACCTGAAACATGAGATGAACGCCAAGGACAATTGCTGGATAATTTGCAAGATTGTGGCTGGATTTGGTTACACGCAACACACTTTGCGTTCACATTAACACCATTACACGGTAGTCGCTTTTGGATGATGGCTAATAAGCGAGGACGGTGTGAACTGAAGAACATAATTTGTGTAGGCTATTGTGTCGTAGACTTTGAATTGTTTATTATTAGACAAACCTAGGCTGTCGTTTGTTTGTCTCTGCTGACGAATAGCCTGCATTTTTGTTTTTCTGCTTTTGATGAATAGATGCCACTGGCAAGAAGAGTAGCTACCTCAGGGTAGGGGCTCCTTTGTCAGAAGCAGTTTGCGGAAATATCCCCTATTTTTATACAAAATTGAGTGATATGTCCGCGAATGTTCGATTTGAGCATTTATAAGTATAAAGTCAGTAGTTGTTACCGCCCTCAGTGGTTAATGTCAGGTAACCTAAAATGTGCTTCACGTGGTAACATCTGAATGAACTAGTTTTTGAGGTGCTTAAGATGACTGATTACGAACAGGGTTACTAAAGGGTTACCACTTTTGACAGCTACTATTAGCCTACATGTGCGTACAATCGTCAGCTTCTCAAGGGGAACACCAGCGCGATGATGTAGCTCTCAGAATAATAACTGTTGAAAATAAACACCTTCTCCAAGTCCAAACGGTCAGTTCGAGGAAGGTGAGCAGAAAGCGGTGTAGCTCACGAGTCCGAAAACAGGTGTCTTTCCTCGTTGGAAACCAAACAGTAAGTTTTGTTATGTGACCTGCCTGAGTCCAGTAACAGATAGCCTTAGCATTATAGGCCGTTTAAAAACATAGACCGCTTTTCCATTATTCATAAGACGGGCACATGTTGTTGGCTATCGGTGTCATTGTATGGTGTTGGGGATTGTTGAATCGCAGACCGATGCTGCGCCGCCAGGGCAAGCAGAAAGGCCGCTGTTGCGTCTTGTTCAGTGACCTGAAGGTTTTCCTACTCAGGCCACCGGCACCGCCACCTGCCTTCACACCCATGAACGAACTAAACGCGGAGGGCAATGCGACGAGCAGCGCCACGGAGAGCCACTCTTTAGCCAACGGACATTATTATCCGGTAGCAGCAGGTGAGGCTGCAGACACGCGAGAAAGCGAAGACTGGACTCATAGCGGGGTGGATTCGCCGAGGACGCTGGACTGCTGCAGCTCATCCGAGGATTGCTCTAAAGAGAAGCTGGACGAGAGGTTATCTCTGAACAGCTGCACTGACAGTGGAGTCAGGACTCCTTTGTGTCGGATCTGTTTTCAGGGCCCAGAGCAGGTATGGAGTTCACATGCAACTACACTTTTTGTGCGTGCTCAATGTTTGTTGCACCCATTTGCTCTGTACAATATAGGCTGCACTTTGACAACTCCACCTGCCGTAAATTAAAAATCTGGGTTCTGGTGGTGCCAAAGTGACACCCTGCAGTGATAAGTTCATTGCACTTTTAAAACCACTTAAAAATGTAATTACTGATGAAGAAACGCAAGCTGAAACGCTGACAGCAATTATTGTGTCACTTTAATTGGATAAAAACAAAGATTTTGTTATAATAGAGCATTTTCACAGACAAATGCATTGCATAAATGTCTCTGAATATACAGTGGACTCAAAAAGTATTTGGACATTTAATCTAAAATGTATGTCTGGCACTGCATTGCTTGATGAAATGTCAAAACAAGAGCCATGCATAGAAAGAAGTGCACTTTGCACCAAAAAAAAAAATATTCAAAATGACCCTTGCTTTAATTAGACTTAAAAACAGATAGAACAAGCTTTTAAAGTAACATTTCACTATAAAATTTCAAAACAAAGACTTGTCACACACAGACACAAAATAATGTGTAACTACTGTATGACTAGATTATATATTGTAATCAGTGACAGTTATTTTGTAAAAAGATAGCACACATTATTAAGCTTAAAGAATCTCATAAGAGAAGCAATTTAAAACCAAGGCAAATAATTTGCATACTTTCTTAGTGGACACAGAGCCTTTTAGAATCAATTCTTAAATGGCTCTGAGTGAACACTAGTTGAATATGTTAATAGTTAAAGGGGGAAGTTCACTCAAAAGCAAACATTTCATATGTATTTAACTCATACTGTTCTTAATCTCATGTTCTAAACCTGTATTGATTATTATGAATTATATTTCATAGAACAATCCAATGTTTTGTCCAATCAAAAAAGTCAAAACACTGGATTGGCTGTTATTGAATTAATAAAAAAGCACTCAGGTTTTCAAAAATATATATTTGTTTCCCCACAGAGGAAAAAATGTAAAATATGACATCAAAAACCTCAATCTGACTTCATACATATAATCAACAAAAGTGCGGTTTCCAAAATTAATGGGAAAAATGAAAAGTGAAGGCAGTTTTGAGAAAAGCTCTCCGGTCTAGCAATAAATTCCTACCCATTACACTTGATATTTTGTAATCCAAATGTGTCTGGATACTGCAAGTGAGATTCCACATCATCGCTGCTGGTCTTGAAGTGATTTGTCCCATAAATCTAACTGTTATTCTGCCCCAGTGGTTTTATGACAGTGACATTTATCCACAGCTAGGTGATTTGTTCTAATGGAATGCACCACATGACTGAAAGGTCAAGGGTTTGAACACAAAACATTGATCAAAGATTGAGCAGAACGTTATATGACTGGCATACGGGCACCTCTGTTGACTGGTTTGATAGTTGGCCTTGTTTCATTTGTTTGTATCGAGATCATGCTGTAGGATAGTTTTGTGTTTTAAGCATCAGAGAGTTTATCACTCTGTCCTCTACACAGGCCAATTTAGCCTGTAAATGCATGTGAAATTGTTTTATTTTGTCTTTCTCTCCCCCACGTCTTATCATTCTCTCTCTCTCTCTCTCTCTCAGTTGTTTCCTGTCTCTCTTCTTTTCACTTTCCCCACGTCTCTTTCTCTTTCCTCTTTCCATTAATGTGGGCTGTGGCAGAGTTGTGTGGCTGCGGGCTGATGGATGGGACTGTGAGTGTAATGAGAGCTGTGTAGAGAGCAGATGGGACTGAGGAGATTCTCTTCGCTCTGACTGAGCTGTGTATATGTCTCCGATTCAGACACACACTCCCTCTCTTTCTCACTTTTCTCTCCACTGTATGCTTCGTCTTTCTCCAGCTGCCTCTCCTTTTTCTTTCACTTTCAGAACCACAAGTAGTAGATAAGGAAGGTCTCCTGTTACCTTAAACCCAACAAGGAGGGTGAGAACGAAGCGTCTCTTGTGCACACAAAAAACGCAGGAACAATTACATGCTTGGGAAAAGAAATAATAGTTTTTTCTTTCTCCACTTCTCCTCTTGCTCTCGCTCACCCACAAAACCACTTAGAAAAAAACGACCTCCTATAGTCTTATTTTAATCAGCGTGAAAACAAGAAATGGATGCTGGAACTCTTTTTCAAACCCTGTTGTGAGAAGCCACTTACATGGACATCATTTTACCTTCATCAGAGAGAATAATTGGGCAACATGCCCATGTTATTGGACAAGACACAGACTAAATCATTAATTTAGTATAGCGTTATTAAACTGTATGAAGAGGGCATGTGGCTTTATACTTAGTTAATCTTTCTTCTGTATCTTTATAAGACATTTTTTCAGTACACACTTAACCCAAAAAGGATATTGCACACTTTTTGTTGTTGTGTTCATGTGTAATTATTCGTTAACATTTTTTCTTACAACACAGTAACAGCCAATGGCTTGGAACATATTTGATGTTTAATTTTTAGTTGGATTTTGGACCAATAAGATTTAACAGTAAACAGGGCTAAGTGTGACACTGCAGAAATAGAAATTGACAGTACATTTGAGCTCATTTTAACTAGACCAAAATGCCACATTTATCACAATTTATTATGTCGTTTACCAAATCAAAGAAATCTAAAGACTCTATATACAGGATAAAACGTGGTGGTGGGGGTGGTTAGGTGTGATATACCTTTTTTTTTATCTATACCCAACCTATTCTAAATGTTTGCAGATTCTTTCCTGTTATTTGCTCTCTCTCTCTCTCTCTCTCTCTCTCTCGCTCTCATTTAAAATTACTTTTCAGTCATTTGGTGCTGTAGAATGCTGACGATGTAAAATTCCTGTGCGCCCCACGTAATATGTCATTCATATGAAACATGGTCACATCAGTGTTACCAGAAGAAATCTAAAAGATTTAATTTACAATATTTTGAAGGTGTTATTATGCATCAATAATGAAAAATAGCTGAAACTGACATAGTCAGCATAAATTGAACGCACAAGCAGCTGTGAATGTAGAATAGTGAGGCCATGCTGTGCCTTTTTGTCACCCTAAATTGAGAGTTAGTGTCTGTGCCAGAACTCATTACTTATTTGCACCTAGAGTGGTCTGGCCATAGGGAACACCAGGGCTATTCTCAGTGAGCCAGACAGCTTGTGGGTCAGTTGTCGAAACCAATTTAAACATACAATCATTACAAAGGAGGAATAGTTCTATCATTCCCATAAAAAGTGTCTCATTGCACATATTTTATGTGTGTGTGTGTGTGTGTGTGTTAGGCCTGTCGCCAAGGGGGGGGCATTCCCAAACGACGCAACGTGCCCTCGTTTGTGGAGGGCCACATCGCAAGTGGGCACATGGCGACAAAGTTACTATTATTAGTGTATATATATATATATATATATACAGTATATATATATATACACAGTATATAAATATAAATATTAACAATAAAATATACTCAAGGCCGAAATGAACACTAACAGTGAAAAAAGTTTGCTGAGGTTATTTGTGTTCTCTGGTGGTCTAGCAGTAGAATAAATGATTAATGTCTACAAGTCTACAAGTTCTAATCCACCCTCGTACAGGTCTTTTTTTTTTTTTCTAATTAAAACCAAAGCGAAATGCCCTCCCTTTCAGGTTTTTCTCGCGACGGCCCTGGTGTGTGTGTGTGCAGAGGAATCATTCACAATAAGACCTGTTTATACTGTATATACAGTGGCCTCCACTAATATTAGTTTGCAGAACACCACATAAGAGAAAAGAGACCACTCCTTTATGCAGAATAACTCCAGATCCTTCAAAAGACCAGCTCCATAATGGTGCTTCTCCTCTTTAGTTCAGCTCACTCTTTTTCTCTAGGGTTCAAGTCAGAGGACTGAGACAGTCATGGCAAAGGCTTCATTTTGTGCTCAGTGACTAATTCTTGTGTTTATTTTGATCTTTGTTTTGGGTTATTGTACCAATGGAGGACCCAACCATGGCCCATTATAAGATCTCTAACAGAGTCAGTCTTAAATTTGTTATCTGTTGGTATTTGATAGAATCCATGATGTCATGTGTCTAAATAAGATGTCTAGGACCTCCAGCAGAAATATAGACCCACAAAATCAAAAACACAGCAGTATACTGTACTTCATTGTACACATTGAGTACTTTTTATCCCTGTGTTCACCAAACACATTTTGAGTGTTTGCTGCTAAAAAAGCTATTTCTTTTTGTTTTATCTGATCATAGAAGCCAGTCCCATTTGTAGTTCCAGTCCTGTCTGACAACTGAACATCTCTGAGTGAAGAGAATTTTTCATGAACCCTCTGAGCAACATGTGCTGATGTAGGGGCTGTTTGTATTTTTTAAAAAGGTTTTCTGGCCCTGAGACTCAACTATTTTCTGCAATTCTCAAATTCTCTTCTGCAAAACTCTACTCCTCACTGTGTATTAGGAGGATAGAGATACACTTCCTCTTCTAGGCAGCTTCGCAACATTGTATATTGATTGGAAAGTCTTAATTATTTCCCTGATGGTAGAAATGATAATGTTCACTGCTCTAGCTCTTTTCTTAAAGCCACTTCACTAATTGGTGAAGCTCAATTATCTTTTGCTGAAAATCATAAATATATTCTTTGGTTGATATTTCTCTGAACCAGGAAGACAGATCTGGATATTTTCATGTTCATAATCACCCTGCAGTGCTCAAAATTGTGAATATGAATAGGAATATACTTCAGAGATATTTTACTCATAAATAAAAAATTCTAGGGGTGCCAATAACCAACAAGTATTGGAGAAAAACATTTATTTAAAATTTCCAGCAGCCCCAAAAAACATCAGGAAATGCTAACACAGCAGCGCTAACACAGTAACTGAAGTTACTTCAAACTATAAAAGACACATTGTTCAAATTAGGTAAATGGCTGAAGAAAAATGATCTTGGGACTGACTGATAAAAGGTCATTTTACAGTGAGTTTCAATTTGTTAACATCATGAACAAACAATGAACAATACTTTTTTACAGCATTTATTAACTCATTGTTCATTTAGTTTTAACACTGCAAAAAATGTAAAGCAAAATTAACATTAGTTCATGTATTATGAATGCATTAACCAAACATAAACAAACATTTATTTAATAAATTAAACATTTACAAAAAAGGAATTACATCCTCTTTAAACCCCTTCATTTATCTTTTTGATTTGGGTACATTAAATAACTTCAAAATTATCTTGTAACACAATACATTTTTTTAATTTAAAAAATAAATGGCTTAGATCGCGATAATGATGATCCATTAATAAGTGCTAAAAATGTAACTTCATGGTAATTAAGTTGTTACTGATAAAAATGGTTCAGAAAGTACAAAGACAGATTCTAGCAGATGATACTTGATTTGATATTTTAGAAAAAAAGTTGGTCCAAAAAAAGTTCTCATAATGATCTCAGGAGTATTTATAGGCCTATACATAAGTACAAATAATCTGAAATCATATATGCCAATATTAATTATATAACTCAATAAAACTCAAAATGTTTCTTCAGGAGATTTCCAAGAGGATCTCAAGATTACTTGACATTATTAAAAAAAAAGACAAATCAAGCATTAAAATAAACAAAAATGAAGATTTCATTCATTTAGTGAATAAAAAAAAACACCTGGATATATGAGAAAACCTGATTGATTTTCAGTTCATGTATATTTACTGGTTAACGAGTTGAAACTGTGGAAATAAACAACAAAACATTTGGATGATGTAATTGGGAGCCTTAAAGTCAGAAAAGTTAAGAACAAAACATAAAGCAGCCTGACACGGAAAAGATAGATCCATTTAATCAATGGTCAACAATAAATTGTCAGAGGCCTCAGGGCCTTGCGAGCTCAGAGGCCTGTATTCACCTGACACAATATCAAAAATGATATCGCTACACAAACTTGAATGTGTGCCAGTGACTGTTGGCACAATGTAAAACAAATAAGGAAATGAGAAATGTTATTCATCCCAGTCCAGGCATCGAGTGATTTCTGAAATCATTATCACAGCTCTGATGTTGTACATGAATGTTGGAATGTGTTAAACAGTTAGTTTGAATTCAACTTTATTTTGAATTCACCTTTTGCAGTCTTAAACTCACAATTGCAGTATTTCAAATAAGAAGGACAAGATTTCTTCCTTTCTTTTTTCGTGGTTTCACAGTGAAAACCACAATAAGTGTAGGCCTCAAACTACCATATAATCAGTTGTTGGTCAAGATGAAACCCCCTGGACAACAACCCACCCTCGCATTTCCTTTTGCTGTAAGGATTTGTGTATAATGAGAATGTATTGTTTTGTTTGTTTGGTCTGTTTTTGCCATTGCCTTGTCACTAGATATGTGTGAATGTGTGTGTGCTTTCACTCAAGCCGCATGACAGGGGCACTGGGTGCTTGAGAGGACTTATGTCCCTTCGCTGGACTTCTGACAGCTGGATTGGCTTGTTTTCCCTCCCTCTCCCTGGGGGCTTCGCTGTCAGCTCTATACTCAGGCAGATTGTGAAGAGAGAGATTAATGGACAATGAGGATGGCAGAAAGGGAGAGACATCGAGAGAGGGAGAAGAGAAAAAGGGACAAGAGGAGGCCAACTGCCATCTGCTCATTTCCTTTTAATGGACAAAGCAAACAGCAGGAGACAGTGCTGCCGACAAATCTGGATTTTCTTTATTACATGAACACACGCTCTAATTTGTTGAGGTTGACAAAGACAGAAACATGGCTACTTTTTCTTCTATTCAGGTCTTTTACCCTCCATTCTTCGGTTCTTTTTTTATGGAAACCAGTGTGATTTGGTCATTATCTGTCTGGCTTTCAGGCAAAATGTTGGCTTCTATTTAGCTTTCATGCATGTTACATGAGCGGACTATACAAAAAGAAATTGAATAAAAATATGTAATGAAGTGCATAAAAAAAATAATGACAGTCTTTGTTAAGTTAATAGGCTTCACATTCAGTAAATCTGAATCTGACGATATACAATTAGCGACTTTAATGAAAGATCAGTGCGGTCTTACCTCTTTATGACTCACACCAGCATTTCCCTCCATTGCTCTGTTGGCCCAATGTGCTGTGAAAGCCATACTTCCTGTTTAAATTTCATATTCTAAAACCTATGAATACAGCCAAGGAAAAGTCAAAAAAGTTCCATTTAGCAAATAAACAACAACAAAAAAGGAATGAAGCAAAAAGTAAAGGAACTAGTTTAATAAGCCTGTTGTTTATCTTCCTATTACACATTTCAATATTAAAATGATGCATAAACAAGGTGTTAGCTGATGAACTCAAGACTGATCTGGTATGTACTTTCCATTTCTTCCACTCACATCCAAGATTTGACTGCTCACGATCAAAGAGCAGTTTGTACTTGCATGACAGACCCATGTATTTCAGGCTGGTCATAAAAACTAATTAGACTTACCCACTTTAATTTAAGGCATCTGCAATTGGTTTTCCAACATCTAATTATGAGTTATATCCTCTCAAAATTATACATTTCCTGTAATAATAATGCCATAATTAAAATGATGCTAAAACAGTAACTGGGAAAGAAAGTGTTACTGTCGCCCGTCATGTAGGCCTGCAGAATTAGACCTTGACCTTAGTCAGGGCAGAACCACTTGTTGTTTAATAGCATAACAATTGTTTAGCTGACAGAATTTTGCAGATCTCAATTAGGCCTACATGATATCATTTTAGGCTACATGTTAGCTCAAAACGCATGATCCCTGATAAAGCTAGATGAGCTATTTCCTACAAAGTTTAGACAACTGAAGCACAGGATAGCAATAGTTGGGACACAGAAGCTGGATGTCTTCTATCATCTCTATTAATCATGACTGCTGTGTCCTATTTCATGATTATCTTATGAAAACCAGCAACTCCCCATAAGCATTGCCCCCGCCAGCCCGCGCAACATGTCTAAAACACCCAACAGATGGTCATTACACAAACAAGCTAATTTATCTCAAAGCCAGCAGTGGGGAACAAACAAAAGTATTTTACTTAATGTAGCAGCTTGACGTTGACTTGCAGCTGAGCTTTCAAACCGGCTCAAATGAAAGATGTCTTGTTTTCATTAATTCTCCAGCAGAGAAAGCGCTTGTTTGTGAAATTGAAGTCAGACGATAGCAATGATCATTTATCAAAAGCCAAACGGCCTGTTTCATGATCTATTTAAAGGCATGTTGGCACTATTTCTTGCGTTATGCGACTACCTAGGTATATTGCTTTATTCTTCTTCGTTCACTTATTTCATATAGGCTAGGATATCTGTATGTGCTCGTAGGCCTGTGGACAAACAATTGTCACTTGGTAACACACGCTTGGGGTTTTGGTAATCGTTGTCTGTGCTTCCACCGTGTGGTAATAAAACCACAGTGCACCCTGTTGAAAAAAAAAACAGCATATGCTGCTGGTTAGGTATATTTTGATGCTGGTTCAAGTTGGTCACGTGCTAGCAAAGGACCAGGGGCCTATTTCACAAAGGAGGTTAAGTGAAAACTCAGAGTTTCTTAACCCTGAGATAAGGGAAACTCTGG
>JAUCNO010000626.1:8931207-8941779 GCA_032353835.1 Enteromius viviparus | reverse complement strand
TTGGAGAAAACTAAAGTGTTTTTTGACCTTGCATACATGTAAACCTGTTTTAAGAGACTCATAAAACAATATTAGCAACCTTTCAAATGGCATAACACGGGCACTTTAATGAGAGATTTTTCATTTTTGTGTAAACTATCCCTTTAAGTTGGAAAACAACCCAGTATATAATAATAATTATTTATATTTTTTAATTTATTTTTATTTATCCATGCAGATTTCAGTGGAAACCTCAAACTTTCAGTCCATACATATTTGTGTGCCATCTAGTGCTTTATACTCCAGTCCAGTGGTTGGCAGAAATGCACCGTTATTCTGATACTCTTTTTCTTAACCAAAATAAAAGGGACATTTTTACTGTCCAACTGCTGCATTTTTATTCAGTATTTTTCTTCAAGCAAAATTTATCAGATAACTATTAAAATGATACATCAGCAATATGTACTTGAGTAAATGATGACAGCATTTTCATTTACAACCAACACAAGCTAAAGTCTCCTTATGTTAATTGCTAACATTAACCTATCCTCTTTCATCCCTGGGATTTGACTACTGTCAACTTCTTAAAAGTATTATTCAGAGACCTCTGAAGAATCAGTTAAATGTGAACCCTAAAGTAAAATTGGAATTGGCGACAAATATAGTTCTAATGATTGTGCAGTGTATTTGCAGGAAGTGACTTACATTATCTCCTGGTTTAACGGACACAGCCACCACAGATCCTGGCATGGGAGAGCGGAGGATACTACTGGTGTCTTCTGGAACCTTCTCTGGCATGTGCTTGCTGAGAGATGCTGCCAGTTTACTGAGCACACGCAGCTTAAACTGAACACATGAAACAGAGAAATGGTTACACAGATAGAGAAAGAACAATGATACAAACAACCAAAAGGAATGATTAGACACTCCAAAGACTTCCATCACACTCACACATGAACACATTTTTTCTTTTAGATCATTTTTTTGTTTACAGTATAATGTCTAGTGCACGTTATAACTTATTCAGACCAAGATCAATGATAATTTAATAACAGCCCTGCACGCTCATTTAAATAATCATCGCAGAAGCCTTGAAAGATTGCGCATCCAAACTAATTATGGAAAATTACTTTCTTGCAGGGCTTTCAGATGTTTTTCAAAAATGCAGCAGAATGTACCCAAGCATTGTGCGGATGCATATTTAATCATCTTGGCTCAACTACCTACTATAATTTTTAAAAATATCCACAAGAGCAATTCATCTTCTGAAACATGACTGTTTCCAGACTCATCGGCCATGCTTATAAGTTTGTTTAAAACTGCTGAGCCAGTTTGTGTAATTTTTTTATGTCTAGCATCAGTTTGATGGTTTATTTGGTCATAATGACCCCATTAGGCCCCAATGCTAGATGCTGTAACTGCATCTATTCATTAATAGACTAATTAAAAATTTGTAGTGTATTCTGAATTTTTTTGTTCTCCAGATAAGAATACAGTAAAATACAGAAATGGTAACGAAAAAAAAACAATACACTACAATCAAAATACAGTAAAAGCAGTTATGTTGTGAAATATTGTTACAATTTAAAACAACAATTTTCGATGTAAATATGCTGTAAAATGTAATTTAATAATACTGTAATACTGCATTTGATAAACATATAGTTTAATCTTATCATTAAACATTACCATCACTCTGCTCTACTATTTGATAATGTTCAGTGCGTTGCTACAATCTGTATTAAAAGCGCTATATAAATAAAAGTGATTGATTGATTGATTGATTGATTGAATAAAAGCATTACATTTTTTAATAAAAAAAAATACAAATTAAAATTAAAACCCACATTAAAAGCACATGTTTCACCAGTTCCCTGTTCTTCTTTTTCCCATTTTTATGTCACAGCTCACAACAAACTGCTAAGAAATGATTTGAGATTGCATTTTACTCATGACAGTTACTCATGATAAAAAACCTCCTGATTTTCTTCAGAGCTTCCCATCTTCACCTTTAGATGGCAGCACAAATCTGTATCCAATCACATGCTGTGCAACTAACGGTTTATTTTTGTCTGTCTCTCAGACAGATGAAAGGCTCTGTCAGTGCCCAGTCTAATTCAATTAACAGACGAGTGAAGCCTGGCCCTCCGCACTGCTCAGTGAATGAAAAGCAGTTTTGTCAATTTAATGATCACCAACGCAAACACACAAAACCTCTCTCCCCCTCTCACAGCAGCAGCAGTACGCCAAGAGCATCCGCCCCCTGCTCTCCATACAGACACTAATGGAGAGCCATTAGCTCATAACAGCCTGCAGAGCAAATGAAGAGCTAATTAATACAGCCACATAAAGAACAGGGCTACAGGATAGACGGATGAGAGGCTTGTGGGATGGATATTTGAGTACACTGTGGGTCACACCTCCAGGGCCATTTTCACAGCATCAATTACAGAACTCAAACTTCAATATTCTGACACTATCACCATCTGAAACGAGATCGACACTCATATTTTCCACTTCCAAACAAACTTGGCTGTATGAAGGCTGTATTCATTATTTTAAAAAACGGTAATACAGTACAATATAAACTTAAAAATCTGACTGATCCCAAACTTTTGAACAGCAGTGTAAGCAAACTAAAATGATGATGTCTGTGTGCAGCAATTCTGCCCACTTCTGGCACTGTGTTTACTTATTTACATATCTTAGTGTAAAGCTGGTTTTAAGCTCTTTGTGGGTTATAAGCTGCTAAAAATACCCGTATATGTACACACATCCAGCAAAAACATTTATTCCAGTACACAACATGTTTCGGATGTTCAGGTCTGTTGCGAAACATACATCAAAAAAGCATTCCATTCAGGTTGTGGCCATATCCTTGTACAATTAGATTCTGTGGTAAAAATAAGAGAGTAAAAGCTAAGTGAACCAGACGTAAACAGGAATAAATCGAGAACCAAACTTAAACGTGTAAACAAACCCTACAAGTTTCTCACCCTCAGCGGCACTTCCTAACCAGCGTGTCATTGTGAAGACCCCCCTGTACATTAGTGATGATGTCATTTCTGAGCTATTTTTAGCAGAAAGGAAAAGGTGGCTCTCTCATTAATCACTGGGTAGTTCTCTGAAGGGAATATGTCTGCTTTCCAGGAATTCAACCAAGGAAGCCTTACATCATTGTGCTCAAGTCAGGTCACACAGACTAATGAAGGGTGATGATTCTGTGACCGAGGTCAAATCACTAAATCTCTGAAGAACAAGGTGAAGTCACAACTGAAATATTTAGCGACTGCCAGCATGTGCTTAAGGTTACCACCACAACATAACTGGGGACTTGAATATAAAAAGTATAAAAACAAAAACTGGAAATCTTTTGATTATCCATGGTCACCAAGGCTGCATTTAGAAATAATGTAAATTATAATTATTCATTAATTATTAAAAATGACTGTTTTCTAATTTAATATATGTGACCCTGGAACACCAGGAATACAGGAAACATTATTGTTTTAAGTAAAGACCATGTTGCATGAAGATATTTTGTACATTTCATATTGTAATCATATACAGTTGTGTTCAAAATAATAGCAGTGTTTTTTAAAGCTCAGAATTCTTATAATTTTTTATTTCCATTTATTGGGAACACTGCACATTATATTTTACATCAAAACATGAAGTAAAATGATCCATTTTTTTAATTACTTTACGGAAAATGACAGAAAAAATGATATTGAGCTGTTCAAAAAAAAAAGAAGTGTCTGCCTTTTTCAATACAAACTCCTCGTTTCAACAAGACAAGCGAGCAGCATCTTGGTTCCAGACCAACAAAATTAGGGTTATGGAGTGGCCAGCCCGATCCCTGGACCTTAACTCAATAGAAAACATCAAAAATGCTGTTTCTGAGGCAAAACTAAGAAATACAGAGGAATTGTCAAATCATCCGTGGCTGGAATACCTGTTTACAAGAGCCAGGAGTTGGTTGACTCACAGATGTGAAGCAGTTCTCAAAAACAGTGGTTATTCAACTAAATATTACTTTAGTGATTCACGAGAAAGCTAAATCTAATTTTTCTCGTCATTTTCTGTAAAGTAATTCAAATATCAATCGTTTTTCTTCATGTTTTAAAGTAAAATATAATGTGGAGTGTTCCCAATAAATGTAAATAAAAATATTATAAGAATTCTGTGCTTTACTCACGTTTTAAAAACACTGCTATTATTTTGAACACAACTGTATAAACTTAACTTTTGATTAGTATTATGCATAAAATTGACAATAATGGCTGGTTGTGTGGTCCTGGGTTACATATACTATAAAATGTAATTTATTGCTGCCATGCAAGGCTGAATTTACTCCAGTCGTCCGTGTCACACGATCCCACAGAAATCACTCTGATTTGGTGCTCAAGCATTTCCTATTATCAATGTTAAAAACTCTGATCATTTCTGCCACTTTGACCATTTGAATGCATTCTTGCTGAACATTTTACTTTCTCAAGCATGACATATTACCAGTAGAACAATTTTAGTAAAAAGGCGAATGAAAAAAATGAACCAATCTTAACTGTAATCTGTGATGGCAAAGCCCAATTTACAGTATGCATTACTTTAGTCAACAAAACAGTTCCATAATCCTTAAGGAATCATTCTGTACTGAATTGGAACTCGAGATACATTCTTATTATCAGCACAGTTGAACATAGTTGCACCGCATAATGATGTGAAGACTGCAAGAGTGTCTTTTTTTCAACTGCTAAAGTAATGAGTGCACTGAAGTCCTCGCACACTGTTGAGTCTAGTTTAACTTTTTTTTTTAATGACCAAAAAGCAGCATTTTTTTCGAAACCCATCAGTCCATACTCTATTTCTCTTTTGGGAGACTAATCCAAATACAATCTTCAAAACGGTGAAGAATATCAAAGTGCCACCTCTGCTACTGACATAAATTATAGCTGGACAGGAATAATTTAAGGATGAATCTCAGGTGTTCATCTGCAAGGTTCAGGAAGTGCCCTATAAGCCAGTCACATTTATAAGAAGTGCAGCAGAAAACATGGAATGAAACTGCACCTGAATATTTTAATAAACCGGCTACCAGAATGCACAAGGTCTGCACAGCTGTCACATGCAGTCTTTCTACACGCGCTGAAGAAATGTAAAGCGAACTGTCACAAAATCATGCTCCATTCTAGAGCAAGGGGTTGTGGGTGAAATTAGCCTATGAAGCATGCAAATATGCATCTATCAGAAACATACCATCTTGGCACAACTGACAATTTTCAACGCACTGTAATCTTGGGACACACTAATTACTAATCTCAAGTGCCATTTAGGATTGACAACATGCTAATTTGGGATGCACCCTATAAGATCAAGATTAAGTTTGAATTATTTATAATAAGATTAAAAGTTCTGTTTCTGCGACTCACTAACATTTTTTACTTCGCCTTTCCTAACCTGTTTCATGCTGTGTGCTGCGTGAGGTGCCCTATTAATGGTCTCACAGCCTTTCTGAGTGGCATTCCTGAGAAGAAACATCTATATAACTTTTCTGACAGGAGGAAACTCTGAAAACTATTAAACTCTGGTTTCTGCTGGAGCTGACGGAGAAACAAACAAGCTCTGACGACCACAGCCCCACTGACCTGTTAACACAGAATGAGCGGAAGGCATCCCATAATAGCAGTGACCCCAGGGAAACTTTGAAAGAAACCCCCTTAGAAGATCTTTGAAGAAGAGACCCCCCACGAAGCACACGCGTGTGCAGCCTGGAAGCCGGCATTTCCTCTTTTACAGAGTTACTGTGTTTTTAGCCTTGTTTGTTTGTTTAAGCTGCTGAAACGTTGATGCTGATTGTTTGGGTGGCTTTGAGTAAATAAAGACGGGGCGGCTTGAGCTGATTTGTAGTTGGGTTGAGACACCTGTGCGTTGCTTTGACCGCACAGAGTGTGAGAGTCTGTGTGTTCGCGTGTTTGGCAGATCGACTCGAGTGTAAAGACAGGATACACAGCCCTGCGAGTCACATTATATAGCATATATTACCCAGCATGAGGTGAACAGAAAAACACCAGAGAGCGCTCGTAAACACAAACATACTGTCTTAAGTCACGTTCACAACAGAAACTATAACTAGGACTTTATTATAAATATATTATTATTATATAATATCATAGAAATTAAATGTAATATGAATTGCATCTAACGTTATTGTTATACTGTAGTTCACTACTCTCTGTTCTCACTGAATTAGAATGTTTATTAAAACTATATTTTTATTATGGTTATTGTCCTCGGTGTGACATCAGTCATTTTTGTATGGAATAATTCTTACAAACAAAACATGAGAATGAATTACAGAGAGATAACAAACCAGAGACCAGAGCACTCTGTGAAGACCAAATATTTGGATTAATATGACACATTACTATTGTGCTGTCACCGGTTCATCTCTATAATCTGTTTTTTGCAGTAAAACAAGTTAAGACACACAGTTGATGCCACTATGAGGTGCTTGTTTAAAGACTTACTGAAGTGCCCAGATACTGCAGGGTGATTTCTCCAGCTGCTGTCCGCAACAGGCACTGCATTCAGAGACAATAAATTAATTATTTAATTCAGTTGACCAATCAGAAATAAATACTCTAAAGAGATGTGTAATAGGCTGAATTATTGACTCTGGATCAGTGGCGCGGCCAAATAAGTCGATCCTAAATTGAGACTCGAAACGCTCAAATCTTTTTGGACATTTACAAGAACCATTCACCAGAATAAATCAGGCTTTCCAAGGTTACATGGGGTCAAACTAATCAGGCAGAATGAATCAGACTTTACTACATGTGCTAGAAGTCTGTTTAGAACAAGAAAATTCAATAGAATCAAACTTTCTGAGACTCTGGGATTAATCGATTTACTACCAATGCTGCATATAAGCGGTTGTTTACCACCATTTAGGCCTGTCACGATAATAACATAAATAATATAACAGCATAATAATGCAAGAATGCCTACACCCTTTCAATTGACAATAAACATTGAATTTTTTTTTTTAATATTTAGATCACGGAAATTAAGTATTAAAATATATAAGATACCTTTAAAAACCTGAATAAATAGTAAATACACATTTTCTTAGAGTAGAAAAGACAAATGCACAAAGAACACTTTTCTTGTGCATTTTTCCATCTTTTCTCTGAAAAAGCCATGTTTTGTAGAAGCGTTTATAAAAAATTTGACTATCAAATTTCATGACTATACCACATTACGTACGAGAAGCTGCAAAAGACATAGGCACAAGTGGAATGCAAAAAACATGTACATATACTGTGCGATAAGTCGATATAATGATTATACGACAGGCCTACCTCCATTCACTTGGCATTTAAGTAATACAAATGTGACAATAAATAGCAATCTTTGCAATTACATAAAAAATTATTCTGCAAACTGCATTCCTTAAACAGCAGACGCAAATCTTGTGAGTTGATCAAAAAAAAAAAAATGATATATACATCTAAGTATATATATTTTGTATATATGTATTTATAAAAATACACTTTCTAAACTATATACACACACAACAGATGTGGTTAATTTGCATATTTATTTCCACACCACCTGTTTATTCTGGCAGCTTTGATTGATTGAGTGGACCGATCTGCAATTTGGGTGGGCCAGAATCACCTCTGGCCCTTATGTGGCATCTGGACAGCTGCACTGATTGGACGGTTACAAAAAACTTGCATCTGTGGTGTAAATATTACCACATCAGGTGCATTACTTATCAGTGATTCATCATACAGACCAGAGTCAACCTTTCCCCTATTTATGCATATGAATGTTTGGAAACCTGGAGAGTCCTGTGTTTGCCATTGATGGTGATGGGCAGTAATACTGAGGCCAAGTTCCATTCTCCAGTAACTTCAACCTTCTCTCCATCTATCTCCACCTAAACCAACAAACACACACACGGTAGGAGTTAGACAGAGGGCAACATATGTCCAAGTTATAATTGAGTTACTCTGTGTGTGTGTGTGAGAGAGAGGAAAAGCCTGAGCTGATCTGTGTGAAAGAAACAGTGAGACGAAGAAATCAAATGTAAGTTTCTGAACTCATGTAAGGTCAGTTAGTAGTTTCTGCACCCAAATCCACCTGATGCCTCTTAGGGGAGGTGGGGGGTTTCATGTTAGTCTTTTCTTGAAACCAGTGTCTCTGGTCAAACTGATTACCCTCAACCCTCAAACACTTGTCTAAACAACAGTTCTGAATAATCAGTTACATTCCCAAAGCATGCTGGGACACTGGAACCTCCGGGGCCCTCTCTGGAGCAGGGGGTCCAGTTTGATGTGCAGTTCTGGGAGAGAAACACACATCCCTGCCTCAGCTGTAAGAGAACGAGAGAGGGGTCCACAGAGATCAGGTGAGGCCCCTGAACCCCCGAGGCTCCTTTTATCCCTGACTGAAGGGCCACAGGTGTCTAAACACACAGTTAGTGAGTGACGTCTTGGAGAAAGTGTGAGAGCGGCCACTCTGTGAGGGTCTTTCAGTAACAGAAGAGGAAGGCACACAGATCCTAAAGTGATTTAGACTCAAGAGTCGAAGGGATTGATTTCAACGCAAATACCACCACAAAAAAACATGGGCGTTAACGATGGAGCAGAAGCGCTCACTGGGAGTATTACAACAGAAGCAGAATATAGATATCTAGAATATATAGAATATACAGTATAGATATAGAGTTATGACTTAATGAGGACAATATTTGTTAAAATTGTGTGAAATATGACATCTTAGCTTTTTGTAATCACAAAATTTTGTAAGTCAACCATGTGAGCCACAGAAAAATTTAAATATAAATTAGAATATAAAATAAATGAGATAATTATTATATAAATTAAATGAGATCAAATATACACAAGATAAGTGGTTTGGAAAATAGATTAAATTAATAGATTTAATTAATTTATTAATTTAAATAATATAAAAACACTACTAAAAAATATAACCAAATATAAAACAAAACATTAAAAATTTACTTTTTTTTAGACATGCACTGGTTGTAATGGAAATATTAGGTACAGATGGTGAACTTACTGTGTGGAACCTGTCAAAGCTAATGAAGCTTGATCCCTAGTTTAGGATAATGACGTAAATGGGACATGACAATTATTTTATTATTCTTAGGCTTTGACAGAAACGACAGGAAATTATTGAAGAGCGAGAGAAGGAATTGAATTGGGACACACTAGACGCCAGAACTCACACTAGCTAATGTATAAAGCCTTGCACCACAGCTCCTACTGAGATATGACAAGACATGTAATATTTTGAACAATTTCACTCACTGTATAGTTGTTTCCAGACCGAGACACACCCAGCATGTGAACACCTTTATCAAGTTCCACACACAACTCCCACAGCCTGCTCTCTGCAGGAACAATGGACACCCTGGAACACACACACAAACGAAGAATGTTTATCATTAGTCATAATGGGCGCTTCAAACACACTGTCTTTCTCTCGATTTAAGTCAATCACACATCACTC
Organism: Enteromius viviparus; assembly: GCA_032353835.1. NCBI lineage: Eukaryota > Metazoa > Chordata > Actinopteri > Cypriniformes > Cyprinidae > Enteromius > Enteromius viviparus. The sequence continues at coordinate 8,932,257 of JAUCNO010000626.1, read as the reverse complement.
TGTCACCATTTTTAGCTATAAAGTTTCTTTTCTCCAAAGATGAATTAAACCCCAACCCACACACACACAAGCCACCTGGTTACCGGCTGTTTGACTGACAGCTAGGAGACCTTAAGTAAATGTATTAGGAGGAATGCAGTGTTTTTCCACTGTGGTGGGCTGCATTCACTACAAAGAGAAAGCCCACCCCCCACCAATAACTTTTGAAACACATAAAAAAAGAGAAAAGAAAGGGACAGTGGAGGGGGAAGCTGGAGAGATGTTTAGACAGATGGCCTCTCTGTATCTTTTTTTAAGTGTAAATTGGTCGCCTTTTTCAGATGAATAATAATTACAACTGTTTCACGGGCCGAGTTCGAGGGGTACATCGACAGCCAATTAATTTACAATTAAAAGACCGTTCCATGAAATACAAGCTCTGTTTTGTGGTTATATTTTGAAAGCAGTTGGATAGTTGAATGTTTATTCAGAGTGCTGTACGCTTGCCTGCTGGGCTTCAATTGTAAGCAGATTACTGCCAAGCGCATTTCCTGTTTGTTTGTACATTAGGAGGTTATTGTCTGAACCTCGTATTTAACCTGGTATAATGTGTTAATGCCTGGGAAAGTAAAGGGGGGGATTTACACAGAAATATAAGAAGAAATTTGGAACATGGTGCCCCTGAAAAATGAGCTCTCTTTTACAAACACACAATGAAATACTGGACTGGAACCGTGTCTGAAAGAGCTGGATGGAGAAAGGATTATTCAATAAGGATTTTGTTGGCACTTCCAGCACCTTTCTCACATTTTCCAACATTTTTCCAACACAAAATTTGCTTTTTGCATCATTTTCACAGAAAAATCTATTTTAGTGCTGTCAAACGAATAATCACAATTAATCAAACATTCAAAATACAAGGTTTTGTTTACATTATGTATATATAAATACACACACATACAGCATATTTTGAAAATATTTACATTTTTATAATCATTTATATATATATATATATATATACAGTATCTCACAAAAGTGAGTACACCCCTCACATTTTTGTAAATATTTTAT